>JALPQI010009540.1:0-50339 GCA_025490895.1 Thaumatotibia leucotreta
ATTCATGCAAGTTAGGATAAGTGACAGTAGTATTCTAATTTAAAAAGGGATTCTTAGGTAAAAAGGGATACCTAAGCGACAAATGGTTCATAAATAAATGTAGGGGTAAAAGTGGATAAACGCCAATTAGTTCAGATATCATCGTCAAGTAATATTGTCTAACAGTCTTAAATTTTAAATTAAGATAAAGGTAAAACTGTCCAAACGACATAAGAACATATAATACAGTCAGGTAGAAATAGCTAACCCACAAGTGATTATTAGTTGTTACACAGCAAAAATATCCAAGTAAAATTTAACCTGTCATGACAAATAGGTAAAATAATCCAAGATTCATTATGTTGAATTATATTTTATCTAATCTTCATTTTCTTAAAAGTTGTCATAAACCAAGTCGTTTAGTAATAAAAAATGATCGAAAGTTCTCTAAATCACCGATGGGATAAGCGACACAAAAGTTGTCAGATGGATACGAAACCTAGCTCATTCGACGCAGAAAAATTTGCCGATTCTAACGGTGTATATAACTCAATATCTTCAAAAGTGTCGCTTATCCAATTTCTCCTTTCCAGCGTCGATATGAGTTCCAAATTTTATTGATTTCGGTGCAGTAGAAGTGGTCGAAAAATCGATCACAAGATTTGAAGCATCGACGACAGTTGATACGCGGTGAAGTTAATAAAAACCGTTTAAAAATCAAATTACTTGCACACAATCAGGTTTGTTAGCTATCCAGTAACATCACTGACTAACGATTTATTCACATTTTAAAATTTTCCCAACTCTGGTTGTTGTAATATAGCAAAGGAAGTTTGGGTTGCAAAGTTAGTGAAGCTGGCATGTTCGTATACTTGAGATAAAAATAAAAGTTATCACAAGTTTTGTAGTGTGAAAACAAAAATATAATGTATGTATGGAAATATGTTTAAATTAAGCAAAGACATGAGATGATGACTAAATTATCTTGTTCATAAATGAATATTATTTTATTGTTCAAGAGATAAAAACAGAATACATTGATTTAAACTTTCACGATTATCACTCATATTTTAAAGACAAACGGGTCTTAATCGCGTAAACTTACGTTTAATTATATCCTGACGTTTCGGGCATGTCTGCCTGCGACCACGGGTGTAACGTCATGCCCGAAACGTCAGGATATAATTAAACATAAGTTTACGCGATTAAGACCCGTTTGAAAAAAAGAATACACCAATGACATTAGTACATAGTAACTAGTAGCTTTTTGGATTTATAGCCCGATGTGTTATAACGCAGAAAAAGAAATTCTAGGGCAAAATCACCCAATCAGTAATTTACAAGTATTAGAAATATTCTACAATTTTCAAAACAGTAGGAGTTTCTCCATTCAACAGATTTTTTGGCCGTCCACTCTAACCTCAAATCTTCAACTTATTCATAGAGTAGGCTGTATGACGTAGATTCCGACTTAAGGCGGGTAAAAATTAATGGACTTAGAATTTAGTTTATTAGATTTGCAGACAATATTATAGCGTCTGCCGAATCTACTAATAATTTACCACAGCTTATGATGATATGATATATAATAGGTACTTTTAATGAGTGCGGAATAAAAATAAACAGCAACAAACCTAAAAATTGTACAGTTTTCAGTCGCCCAAATTATTCTACAGAGCAGACCAATAGAGGAAATAACACAATTAAAATATTTCTTAGACAGTTTGATCACCAATAACTCCAGATGTACCAAGTACTTAATACAGCGCATAGCTATGGCAAAAGCGGCATTTAACAACAAGAAACATCTCAAAGTTCGAATATCAAAGGAAGCCAAGAAACGTTTATTAAAGGTGTATATTTGTAGCATTGCATTGTATGTTGTGAGACGTGAACGATGACGCAAAAAGACGGAGAGCGGTTTGGAGGCGTTTAAAATATGGTGTCGGCGGAGGATGGAATGAATTAGCTGGTCCGAAAGAAAGACAAACGAATAGATTTTGGATAAGGTAGGAGAGAGAAGCTTTTTAAAAACAATAGCGATAATAAATAAATATCTTGGGACACACACAACACACACACTTGGGACACAAATCAACTTAGTCCCACGGTAAACTCAATAAAGGCTTGTGATGTGGGTTCCAAGCGACGATATATATAATAGATAGATACAAATAGATACTTAAATACATAGACAGCCATGACCAAGGAACAAACATTTGTGATAAATAATTACACAAAGAATGCCCTCGCCGGGATTCGAACCCGGAACCTTCAGCTTCGTAGGCATGGTCACTATCAACTAGCCTATAGAGGCTGATAAAGGATAATAGGATAGGAACGATGACTGGCCATTTGACGAGACACAATGATTTCTTTGTCAATATCCTGGACGGTGAAATTGAGAGTAGGAGAGGCAGAGGAAAGCCGAGATTAACATATTTCAAGCAAATAAAAGAGACTGTTGCCGTCGCGTCGTATCAAGAGGTCAAAAGATTGGCGGAGGCGAAACAAATGGTGATTACTACACTGACAAGAGCGTAGCTTTGAAGTGGAAGAAGAAGTAAGTATTTTAATAGGATATATCTCCGAGAATATAATTGTGAACCAATTTTCAACTTTTTTTTAATCGTGCGGGTAAGAACCCCTAGGTAGCACCAGGTCGGAGTCTGCTGATGAGACCATAGCCATATCAGTAGACGTGTTTTTTTATATTATATTTCACACGCGACTTTCGTATTCCTATTTAAATTAAATATCTTCTTGGGACAGCTTACACAAATCGGCCTAGTCCCACGGTAAGCTCAATTAAGGCTTGTGATGTGGGTACCAAGCGACGGTATATATATAATGGATAGATAAATTTAGATAATTGAATACATAGACAGCCATGACCAAGGATCAAATATTTGTGATAAATGAAATATGTACACAAATAATGCCCTCGCAGGGATTCGAACCCGGAACCTCCGGCTTCGTAGGTAGGGTCACTACGATATCTGCCTGTGTGTATATTATATAACGAGTTTAGCTAATATCTCAATAAAATACGAAATAAAATATTTTGTATTATTACTGTGAGCCTGCGTTGCCTACCGCCTTGTTAGTAGTGACCGTGCCTATAAAGCAGGAGGTTCTGGGTTCGAATCCCGGCGAGGGCATTATTGTTTATCACATGTATTGTCACAAATATTTTGTTACTTGGGTTGTCTCTATGTTTATTTAAGCATCTTCATGTATCTATCTATTATATTGTATATCGTCGCTTGGTACCCACATCATAATTGAGCTTGCCTTGGGACTACGTCCTTATGTGTAAGATTGTCTTAGGAATATTAATGGTCACCAGTCCACCTTGTTCCGGTACGTGGCCGCCACTCGAGAACCTTTCCGCCCCAACGCCCATCGGTTCTACGTGCAATGTGCCCCGCCCGCTGCTACTTCAGTTTAGTGATTCGGACACCTATGTTCACCAGTGGACGTTTATTAGGCTGATATGATGATGATAATGATTAATTAATGTATGTGCTAAAATATGTAATGTGGACGTATTGTACTTGCCAATTATTTCCTTAATCCACGCAAATCACACATTGCAGGATTTGCATCCATGTTCCATGAAATGAATTAATTTATGTACCTGCAACAATATTATGGTCGTTAGTAAAATTACATAATTATTCGTTTTGCAATTAAGCGCTCTACCAAATTAAGTGACATAAATTGCGGTTAACTAAATGAATTAAGCATTCAATTATCAATAATTAGTTTAATAATACCCCAATATTATCTTATCTACATATATTAATATGTAGATAAGATAATATTGATTGATTCCATAATAGGTTACTGATAAAAAGATCATTTTCTCAAACATGTTATGAAATATTGTTTTTAGTAGGTACAGACGGTGTACTTTTTAGGCTCTAGTCCGAGAAGTGGGTCATTTTACGTCAAGTCCAAAACTTCGGAGGGCCATCTGTACTAAAACACGTCGTACGAGACACGTGCAAAAACGAAATTCGTAACTCGTGTCGATTTAAAATACTCCCTATCGGTCGTGTTTTAACACATCACACACTTGTGTCGTAATGTACTATTTTATGTTCCTTATAATAGGCTGCCAAAGAAGACGTTTCAGGTGCGACTAGGAGAAGAGGTCGTTGATGGAAATTTAATACAAAACTTGAAGGCCTATGCCGGCAAAATGCTCTTTTTAATTCCGTTCCATATAAATTTGCGGCACAGGCCTCATGACATTCTGCCACTATGCAATACTATGCATTTAAAAAATAAAACTTTGATGTTTTTGTTGTTCATTTCATTGCATGTTTGAGAAAAGCACCATACATACCTAATATGGGGAAATATGGGGTTGAAAATAAATTTGACAGCCCACATCGTATGATCGAGAAAGAGACCGATGGATGTCACGTCCTAAATACAATGTGACATTGTGTAGGTGGGGATTTGATTAAAACTAATTTATACAAGGAGCCAATATGTTAACCAAGTCGAGAAATATTACCAGGCTCAATATCGCTTTCCCAGGATTACAGAAGTATTAGTAGAACGACATTTTGTAACGAACATTTTCATGAAGTGCTCATGGCGTTATCATCCACCCTGATTCCGACGAACCAAATTGACCTCGTCTGTTGTAGTATCACTTTACATACAGCAAATGCCTTATTCCTTGGTACATACTGGTGATAATATTTAAGTGCTTTGGCAATTGCCGTAATCGACTCGCTGGGATACGTCAGTGTTATTATTACTGTGTTTGGACATACACGACCGACTTCAATAATATTATTAGTAGGACATAGATGTTATACCTACTTATACATCGGCAGATATTACAGTAGGAAAAATTTCGAAATCCACAAGATAGATGCTCCACCCTAGACTGCATCATCACTTACCAGCAGATATGATCGTGGTCAAACGTCTACCTATTATGAATAAAAAAAAAAGATTAGGCCTTTGCGTGCCTGCAATAAGGACTCAATATTTTTTTTATTATTTAGGACAATCGTATTCGAAATTGCTTATTTTGAGAGCCATAGGAAAAATGTTTCTACATCCCCTGAACACGAAAATTAAGTAGAAAAATATACACGGTGCCTGCGAGGATGTGGAAAGATTATAATGGTGTATTATTGATCACATTTAGATAGATATTAGAAGAACGACAATTTGTAACGAACATTGTCATGAAATGCATGGTGTTATCATCCACCCTGATTCTGACTGAACCGAATCGACTTCATCTGTTGTAGTATCACTCTACATATAGCAAACGCCCTATTCCTTGGTACATATTGGTGATAATATTTAAGTGCTTTAGCACTTTGCTGCCCCAATAAAACCAGATTATAGGTTGCAGTTTTATCAAGTTGAAATTTGAACACAGTCACATTGACACTTAGTCCAGATTTAATTACCTCGAAAATGTAATTTAGAACCGTCTAATTTAGGTAGCAAATTGCCGTAATCAACTCGCTGGGCTACGTCTGTTATTATTACTGTGCTTGCAAGCACATAACATACACATACACGACCACTTCAATAATATTATTAGTAGGACATAGATAATATTTTCTTCGGTTACCGCGAGGATTACTCATGAAATAAAACTATGAAAACGGATAAACTCGCGTATATTAACTGATTTTAACTTCATTCCGACGTTTCGAACACAGTTAAGTGAAGTTAAAATCAGTTAATATACGCGAGTTTATCCGT
The DNA here is from genome assembly GCA_025490895.1 of Thaumatotibia leucotreta. Taxonomy (NCBI): domain Eukaryota; kingdom Metazoa; phylum Arthropoda; class Insecta; order Lepidoptera; family Tortricidae; genus Thaumatotibia; species Thaumatotibia leucotreta. The sequence goes on from JALPQI010009540.1 coordinate 5,728, forward strand.
TTTTATAGTTTTATTTCATAGGACATAGATGTTGTACTAATTTCTTATACATAGGCAGATATTACACTAAGATGAGTTTAAGAATTTCGAAATCGACAAGATAGGTCATCGCGTACCAGCGATACAGACATAATTTAAAAATGTATTTTTATGTAGTTCAACCTAATGTCGCACAACTTTTATGTTTCTTTTAGCCTCAACAATACGAAGTTTAAATTGTTCCCTGCCCGCACCGTGTATAGAGGAACGTGAACTATATTGACATAATATCTAATGATGATGTCTATAGCCGAGTGTGAATAAAGTACTTACAGTAATATGTAACATCAATTGACGACTAACCCCCTTATTCATACTCGTAAACGTCTCCTAACTAAGCAAATCGCTAAGTATTACGTAGGTTGCCCTGAAAGTTTCGGGAATCGGAAAAAATACGCATTTTAATGAAATAAAAGTACTTTTATTGTTTTTCAAAGTATTCTCCTTTGTGTTTAATACACTTTTTCATTCTCTGAAACCAGTTTTTGAAACAGTTATTGAAGTCTGAAGTGGGGGTTGACAAAATGGCCATTTTATAAGCGTCGACTGCTTCTTCCGCGGTCTGAAAACGCTGACCACGCAACCGATTCTTTATTTTCGGGAAAGTAAAAAAATCGTTGGGACTTAGGTCGGGGCTGTACGGAGGATGGTCCAGTAATTCGACGTTTTCGCCCTTCAGATAGTCGTCTGTTTTCTGAGCGGTGTGAGGGCTGGCATTATCATGGTGTAGTATAATACGGCGGTTAGGGTTAGTTTTTCGCAGTTCAGCAAAAACAATCGGTAAACAAACGCCTATATACCAATCGGCATTGACAGTTCTTCGATCTTCAAGAGCGATAGTCGCCACGTGACCCGATTTGGAGACAAACGTGGCTACCATTTTTTTGATCGTGTTGCGAGAACGAACAACTTTTGTCGGCTTCGGTTCGTCTTCGTAAACCCAAACTCGAGATTGGTTTTTCGATTCAGGCTCATATGCGTAAATCCATGATTCGTCACCTGACACAATACTAAAAACGGCATTTGAGCTTCCTCCATTAAATCTTTTTAAAGTTTTGCGGCACCAATTGACACGTACCGTTTTCTGGTCGTCAGATAACAAGTGAGGAATCCACCGGGAAAATAACTTCCGCACGCCCAACTCTTGTTGTAAAATAACTTGTACCTGACTCATTCCAATGCCTAAAGTCTCCTGAATCTCCCGATATGTAACATGCCTATCTTCCTTTATCAGTTGGCGAACAACATCGATGTTTTGATCGGTAACGGCCGTTTTCGGTCGACCCTCACGTACGTCATCCGCAAGAGACACACGGCCACGTTGGAATTCCGAATACCACCTGTATATGGTCGTCTTTGAAGGTGCTTCACTACTAAAAGCAATAGTTAATCGGTCTCCACATTGTTGTTGTGTTAATCCACTTTTAAAGTCATAGTAAATCATTGCTCTAAAACTTTCGCGGGACAGCTCCATTTTCACCAGCGACTCAACGACTTTAAAAAACAATTGAAAATCGGACATTGTTTTTTTTTTCTAAGTGGCCAGTGTTTTCGAATAATGAGACTATGCTTGTAAAAAAGAGGTATAACACATGTCAAATATACGTTCCTAAGTATTAAATTCCCGAAATTTTCAGGGCATCCTACGTACTTGTCCCTTTCGGTCTTATCAATAGTGTATAAGACCAAAAAGGACATACATATACAATACTTAGCGACTTGCTAAGTTAGGAGACATTTTTTATGAATATGGGGGTTATTTGCTTCCTAATTATATTTATCTTTTCACGGGAATTTACTGAAATTTACTTCGCCTGAGTTGTAGCAAATAGTTTCCAATCATAAAACGTGTAGAAACAGATCTAAAAATATGACTTACGTGTAACTTGTGCTATATCAAACATTTAGCTAGTATTACTCTTACGCCGTCACAATTTTAATTTGATCGCATTTCACTGTTTAAATTCAACTGTCAAAAACCACTTAGCAAACGCAATTTAAGTTAGTAACCCTCAATATTTCAGGCGAACAATCACAAGAACAGAATTACATAATTACAGAAAGGGCCAAGTTCGGAAGCCAAACACAGCCACTGCTTTCACAGAGCTACGTAACTCTCAGTGATATGGTTCAAAATCGTGTAAAAGCGTAATATTTGGGAACCAGGGGAACCCGGAACTAATTAAAATTATAAACACCCGCTAATCTGAGGCCGGTTATTTGATTACGTCAAATCTGACGTAGGGCAGAGAGCAAGATGGAGAGAAATGACAGTTGACTGCGGATATTTTGTTTAATTTTAATGGCGTTTTAACTTTTGCCTTTTGTAATACTAACACCGCCATCGCGCTTCTGTTTGAACGTCTGATCTGAATTGGTTTATAATTTAGTATTGTGTTTTATAATGTACCTAATATGCATTATAATTTTTCACAATAGGGATATTTAGTGCGGCAGTTCAGTTTTGAATGGTAACCTTTTGGCAAAGACTGATATGTATGCACCGCAGGTTTAACACCTGGCCGTGTGTGGTGACGACAGTAAGAAACATTATTTGTCATCAACCCAACTCCTTCTGCGGGTGTCGTAGGAGTCGACTAGGGGATTGAAGTGTCACTGACAATTATTTGATAAAAGATTGATGATGGGCAGCAGCGTCATCATATTGGACACATTACTGCGATCGCCAAACCCGCTTGCTCAGCGTGGTGATTATGTGCATATACTCGTACCTCCTAATGCGTCTATACGCATAGATAATAGGAGAGGCTTACGTCCAGCAGTGGACTGTCATGTTGGAGGCTGATGATGTGAGGTTTAACACCAAAGACGGGTTTATTGCATTGTCAGAATGATAAAGGCCTACAAATTCAGTTCTGACAATTCGGTGACGTGGCGTTTGAATTGTAATTGACAAAGCATTGAAAAGGTTCAATCAAGTCAGATTGAAGGAGTTAATTGTTCCAAAAATTTGGTAAAGGTATGAAATGTTTGAGTAAATAAATAAATAAATAATAATAATAAATAAATATCTTGGGACATCTTACACACATCGACCTAGTCCCACGGTAAGCTCAATTAAGGCTTGTGATGTGGGTACCAGGCGACGATATATATAATATATAGATACATATAGATACTTAAATACATAGACAGCCATGACCAAGGAACAAATAATTATTTGTGATAAATAAATACACACAGGCGCCAGGATTCGAACCCGGAACCTCCAGCTTCGTAGGCAGGGTCACTACCAACTAGGCTACGGAGGCTGACAAACATACAATGGATGGTGGTAAATACAATGGTTTTGAAAAGATCCACGCAATGATACCTTGCCTAAGAATAATAAATAATGACAAATGGGTCGACTCTTCTCATTTTTGTGTTACGAAGTTACTCATAACTATAAATTATACTATAACTAGTTTTAGTAGCATAACACATTGAGCGCCGGGAACTCCCGTGGGGAGTTCTCTGTGGGAGGTCCATTGTCACTACAAAGTGGAAAAATCACGGGATCGGCTACGAGCGTAGGGCGTAGCACTCGTTGGCAATGAAAGTGTTAATAGAATAGATCGTTATTTTTGTTTCCATTAAGCCTTTACAATATTTTTGAATACTAACCAAACACATTTTCTAGAAACTAACCAAAAAAGCTAACAGTAAAAACACACAGATTACTGTTTAAACGTAGTTTTAATCCAAAAAATTGTTATGAAAAAAATGAACTTAATAAAACGGCTAACGATGTTCCAAGGATGCATTAAAATTCTCAATTGCCAGTAACCGTACTCGCTGCACGGGCGGTGGCGGTCGTAAAGTTTCCGGGTATCGGGAAACTTCTCATAACCAGTTTTACCCGGATTATCAGTAGCCGATTGACTCGTAAATGGAGCTATATGGCCAAGAAGTCCGATATAATTGTAATTCCTTTATTATTGTACTGGTTACGTTTATTATTTTTGTTATCTAATGGATTAATTTTGCGTGAGGTTGACCAAAATCATAACGATTATTGCTATTGACTCTTAAATTGTGATAAAAATAGAACGAGCTCTGATCACCATAATAATAAGTAGACAGAGTAGATAGAGTAGGCGACATAATTGTAATAAATGTAATAATTAATCAACTTAATAATAATTCATCGACCAACGAATATAATATATTTTTGACGATCTTAATTTTAACCCTTAGACAACTTCCAAAATACTGCACATGGTATCTGATTCACTTTTTGTATTTTCTCCGAATCAGAATATCAAGATTATTGAGGGTTTGAATATCAAGATTATTCAGTTTCAAGGAGGTTTGAACACCCGAACCTTTATTTATGTCGATGAAGGATTACTTATTGAATTATATTGTATTGTATTCTGGCCATTTTTCAGCAACTCGATATCAAAAGTTGTTGGGAACTTCACATACACCCTAATTTTTTTTCGCAGGTGTATGCAGTTAGGGATCCTCACGTTGTTTTCCTTCTTCAAAAAGCACCGATGGAGGATTAATAGCGTTTTGTGTTACAAAACTAAATATACTACATATATCCATAGAATCAAGTATACGTAATTCCGCAATCTGTGGTAGCTTAGTCTTCACTCGCGATGTGGCGTCTAATCCGATTTGTGTCCGAGGATAGATGAGAGGAGTATGGCGTTTGCATTGTTTGCTCAGCAAAATTGGAAAATTAAGCCGACATTACCTACACACACAGGTAGGTAGTTTAATTTTGAGTTCAGGAATGGTACTGGAATGAATCCTTTTGGTCTAATTATGATTGTCTAGTAGAATTTTGAGGATTTAAATGGAATGAAATAGGTAGGCACGTTTTTTTTTCGTTTTGTATAGATTTAGGTGACTTGAAGTATTATGTCTAGGCACTAAGTAGGTAGGCTTACTGTGGTCAGGCGTTTATCGTACTACCCGTCACTTTCGCACTTGCATAGCTGTTAAGGTGCATGCAGACCAAAAGAGCATCGCTGTTCTATCCCCCTACTACTACTCTACGAAATTCGATCGTTACACGAAATGTGATTCGTTGATTTCGTAGAGTGGGGGATAGAAAAGCGAATGCTCTTTTGGTCTGCGTGCACCTTAACAACGTGACGGCAACTATGATGAGCGAGTTTAAATACGGGACTATAATAAGCAGACAGATAATGTCAGTACAAAACTTTATGTTTTTATAATAATTTCAAATATTGTCTTGCCAAAGATTATTTTTTGTTGATGTGGCATAAGCTTGAAGGCTAATGATTTTAACCTTCATATGGCTGTAATTTAATGTACAAATATTATTCTACGTAAATACTACTACTGATTGTAGAATACTGCTACTAATATTCATCGAAAAAAGTATGAATGGGGAAAGGAAGCCTGATATATTTACTGTACTACTATATATTTAAATATAAACAAGAATGTTAGTCTCCATTAATGCTTAATAACGAAGTAGTCTTTAAATGGTCTCTTAAAAAAGGTAAAATAATAGCATTTTTTTCTTCATAAAGTAATTCTCCACATAAAACCAATAGAAAAACGTGTAAAATATCTCTGTATTCCCTGAAACGTTTCTAAAACTCAGTATCCTTTTGTCTAATACCGTATAGAAATCTAGCAATGCCAGAGAAGTTTCATCGGAATCGAAGCTCATAACCCGGTGTGTGCGGACCGACTCAGCGCGTAATCTGGCGCGATTAAAAATGTAACAATGGGTCTTATCGGACAAAAGGGAGCGGCGGAATGGTGTGTAGCGGGTTGGATTCGAAATTGGAGTTATGACTTTGAAAATATTAGGAATTGTGAATGTTGAAGTAACGAGTTCGAAGTACCTAGTAATAGGTAATTTCACCAGAGTTGAGGTGAATGAATACACACATCCAAATGAAGTACTAATTCCAAAAAAATTAGTGAATGAATGACTTGCGTCGAAATATTAAAGCAAATCCCTTGAACAAACTTTTTGGTCAATCTTACAGTTGCAATTGGGTTTGCTGTCAGTACGAAAAAAGAACACTAATTTCAAATTCCCCGTGTGTTTACATGAAATATTGATGTGTGCGTGAACTCAACTCTCGTGGAATTACCTATCTATATTAAATTAAATTAAATATATTGGCACAAACCTTTATCTGACTACGGCCACCAGGCCGTAACTGGAAATATGTTAATTTTATAATATAATATGTATATAGACATTTAAATTTGTAAGTAATTAAATAACGACTTTCAGCTGATATGATGTTGATGACGAAAACGTAAAGCAAATCGCAAACCAGCAATCATTTACACCATGGTCAATTACGCCAATGACATGACAGAGCAGACAATTTTTTTTATGGGAAAATTTAGTCTGAGAGAAGTTATGAAATATCATGAAGAAATTAATTTTAAGTTACATAAGCCAAATCTATAAATTCGCTAAACCTACAAATGGTTTTTAAAAATTCTGTTCGAAAACCTCATCCTATTTGTGCTAAAAGCTGCACCATTGGATTAAAAGTACTTGTTATTTTGCAAACAAACATATTGCTAAGCTATTGGAATTTGCTGAAATTCCTTGAACAACTGTGGAGTAAAGAAAATAATCCAGTGTCTATTGATGAATGCAATCACTGCCATCAGATAGGTATATCGGAGGCATCGTTTCTGCTTCAATATAATGTACAGGCTTAGGACTTTTCATAGCATATCGTACCTAGTTCTAAAGTCCTTGGAGCCGCTATGTGTAAAGTTTTCGAAATCAAAGTCAAAGTATATTGTAATATAAAATATAGTGATTTATACCTACTGTCATATCGTTACTGAGTTAATTTAAATCGAACGTAATTAATTTTAATAATCAAACTTGATTTCACCAAATTTTACCTTTGACAGTACTATGGCCGTTCCGATGTATCAGATAGCGACTATACCGTTGTCAAAACCTATACCCCTAACAAAATTACCTAAAAAAAGTTTTCTTTACAAATGTTCAGCGGATTGTCCTCTTAGGCTATTTTGCATTTTCCTAACCTTGAGCGAGAATGTGTAACATTTATAAGGTTGTTTTACTGAATTATTCAATATCACAAGGTTTGCCTTTAACTTTGCCATTTTAGTAGGTACGACAAAAAACTAAAGGTAAGCTTCCGAATTTCAATGCTGGTACATAAATAATGTTATTTCGTATTCAAAGGGGGTTACGGAATTCCAATTATACGTGGACCGTTGTCAGACTGTAGAGGGGGGCTTCTTTCAGTGATTGTTTAAGTTCTGACTAGTTCTGGCAGTTCGGCGATCGCGCTGAATTGTTAACTAGCTTGAGGGTAATGCGGACTTTGACTATTTGGACAGTAATTGTAATCCAATAACATCATAACAAGACATTCATGGGCATCTTGACTGATTGGCCTTTTCATAAGACGCTGGAAACCAAATAATAGACTAAAATAAATAAAACCTGGATTACTGAGTAGTTTTATCTCTACTAGGCTTGTCGTGTTTCTTATTATCAGAAAAAATATAATATACGATTTCAGGTTCTTGTTAAATTGAAGCATCTTTATCAACGAGTAGGTAAATAAAATGTTACATAACATGGTATCTAATGGGAGCAGAATGGTCAGTAACAGGTGCCGTACAATACATGGAAGGTATGTCGATTTCCTGAATACAGCTCAACATTTGTTTATGGACGATGAATTTTAAGAATAATGCTTAGTTGCTTACTGCTTTATACGGAAAAATAAACAAGTTTTTTTTCCAGTGGGCTGTAACCAGATAAAGCAATCTAACATTTTATAATTTGCTTTTTCTGAAAGGTGGATAGAAATTATAATCTAATAGAATAATAGTCTTGGCTTTACAATAATATTCTGAGAGCGGCATTTGCATACACATCCTTCCAAGATTCCCAGGCATTATATTGCCCTTGTAGTACACGCGTCCGAAACAGCCGACATTCCCCCATAATTCCGCGCCCATCCCGCCTAAATTCCACCCTCAAGTTGTGCACATATTGCGAGAACCAGGGTCATTTCTGTTTATAAGGTACCAGTGTAATGTGATCCCAAGATTTTGGTGGAGTTTTTTTGCTGTTTAATAATAATAATAATAAATGAAATGCCCCGTAAATGCCGTCTCTTGTGACGTCTTGTCTCGTCACAAGAGACGGCATTTACGGGGGCCCATCTAGTCTGCGGCGAGTCACCACCTGCCTCGATAGCTAAGAGAAATCATTGTTATGGCAGGTGTCCGGACCTCTTTTCTATAGTTTCATTTCTGATCCATCCATCCTCCATCACCTACCCCATTAGTCTTTTCCATTACTTCTCAATAGTCTCTATACGCCTGTTGGGACCGGTTTACGGATATCTATTGATGTGCCCGCATTTAGGGTTGCAGCAGGTGTACAACACAGCAAATTTTTCCAAAGGGCCTCTACGTGTTGGATCTGCATCTCCGCGCAAGCCTATCAAAAAACCGCCCGTGATTCTCAAGGAGATACACATAATAATAATAATGTATTTATTTCGACCAACCTGGATCATGGGTTAGTAACAATGCATTTAACCTATTATTAGTAAGTATTACACTTATCTTATATCTACACCGTGTTTTTATTAATTTCCGTTAAATTGAAGGAAAGCTTACATAGGTCAAAAATAATCAATTTCTCTAAGAAACTAGTGTCTTAGCTCTTACTGTTATTGAGTTATTAAAAAAATAGGTTTAATGACTTAACAAGTGTATTGCAACCTTTACTACATCCTAATGTTACTTATTTTGACATGTGCCGTCAGCAGCCGTCAGTCGCCTGAGATCTTATTCTTAAGGTTCTCTCACACTTGCCATTACAATTATTATGTACGATAACGAAAAATTTTTTTTTTTTACGAAATTAACCAAAGCTTATATAATATACCAGGCAACTTCTATTAATGTCCCAAGTAACCTGTCCAATTTAACGGAAATCAATACAAACACGGTGTATAACGTTAACGATGTTTGGCTATAATTATGTATTACTAACAGGGTGATACTATACTAGTTTACCCGAGCTCATAAAGTCGCCCAAGCTAGAAAGCGATTGGAACAACACTCAGACCGGTAGCAATGCTAAGGTTAAAGGGTTTAAACACTGAAGCTGCATTTGGTCATGAAAAATCTATCACCGTAACCACACCAACCTAAACGCTTTCGACTGTGGACTGTGGGCCAATATTAATGATGCATTTGTAAAGTAAACCTTTCTCACAGATGATTAAAAATATAAATCTTCAGATATTTGGCATCGAATTAGTAATAAATTTACTTGGAATATCTATTTCATTCATGAAGTTGACATACGTTAACCTGATATATGCAGGTTCAGAGGTAAAGTCACAAACTAATTACTCCAAGTAACATAGTTCGTTTAATGTATTTAATTAGGTAAATACCTATTTACTCATATTGATACAAACATTTTACATATGGAGGAATATGGCTTAATATTGTATTCTCGGTAAGCCCCGGGATTGGGGAATGTGGCGCCTAACTGATAGCGATTTACTGGCCTATTTCACCATAATTACAAGTGTGACAAATTGTAAAATATCACTGTTACTGACATCATCGGCCTCCGCAGGCTACGACTACCGCTTACTATCGGACGGTCCATGTGCTTGTTCGGCAGCAACATAAAATTATTACTAATATTGTTATTACATCGTTAATGAACTTCTTTTTACTTTTGGAAAGTCGGGACAAATTGTCATAAGCCTTAGAACAATTTTCGTTAATTCTTGACATCAATCTCTGTCGGTATTTTGCTACAATTGTCGTGTTTTTGTGACAATTGTAATTTTGCTTCACAAGCAAGTACATAGGTATTCATTGTTGATTTTTTAAGTTCTTGCTATAAATTTGATGTTAGTGGCAAACAACCACACGGCCCGTCCGAAGGAAAGTGGTAACCGTAGTCTACGGATGCCTGCAATAGGAGAAACGGTAGTATTACAATTTTAGTACCTGTCACTATGGTAAAATAGGGGCCAGAATTAATAACATTAGTTGATATTTAAAAAAATAATATCATCTTACAATAACTTCTTTATGTTTTTATAACTTTAAAATTCATCAAAACAATGCAGATCTGATGCTTAATATGTCCAAGCGATCATAACTGCAATATGACTTAAAATATTTTCAGTAGGCTGAGCACAGGATTAGTGCGACAATAATTATGTCGCCGCGAGATAGACTATCCATCCCTCTTTTATTCATATAGTTAGTAAGAGATGGGAAATCTATCTCACAGCGACATACTGACATACCAATCATGTGCTAACAATAAGCATACTGAAGTCGATTAACTAACCCGCGTATACTCGGCCACACCCCGGCCGCGGCCCTCTGACGCGTCTCGCGACAAAGCGCTGCGTGCGGAGCATGCAGGATGCGGGCTGTATCAAAAATGCAGCCACATTGTTGAGCTTTTAGTTTTTTTCGCGGCGAGTTTTAAGCGATCGCGAGTGCTACGGAATTACATTTCTTTGTTTGCAAATGGAATGTGGAATAGCGGTCCGGATGCGAGATATTGTGCGAAATTGATATGGCGCGGAGACTGTTTTTAGTCGTGAGGATGATGGTATGAAATCTTCTTTCCATGGGACATGCATGAGTGAATTTGTTTTGTAATAAATACTTAAGCTACATCATTTTACACAGCATTGTACAGAAAATAATGAATAAATAGAAAATAATAAAGTAAATTGATTTCCTTCGGTTACCGCGAGGATTACTCATGAAATAAAACTATGAAAACGGATAAACTCAGATTAGTTAATATACTTACGCGATTTTATCCGTTTTCATAGTTTTATTTCATAAATTGATCTCATTATGTCTTATTTCGCGATTTTATAACCGTCCCCTAAGTATTATATTACAATAAATCTGTTAAGTCAACTATTCCTAATACTCATAATTTTACCAGAGACCTGAGTCAGTACGGGTGCTTGTGCATGCTTGAGAACGGGCAAAATTTTATATAATTTTTACTGCTGAATATATTCTTGCTGCTCACAAAGTAATACATTCCTTGCATAACAGAAAAATCAATCAAATCCTATATTAAAGCGACGTATGTAATAATAATGAATGTTGGTCTCATTTAATCCTTATACTCTTAATCAATATTTTGACATTGCTAGTGTACGAATTTAAAAAAAATGTTGGTTGTCGTCTTGCTTCATATTTCTTATTACAAAATTTGGTTTATTCCATAACACGGCGTTTGTTAAAATAATGAAGACAATTTAAATTAAATGTCCCCATTTTCACAGCATAATACTTATACAAATTCTTGCCTTGAACCTTCCGGGTGAGCTATACTTGCTGGCATACTTACTGGCGCCTAGGGACTCTGGGGTATAATGTTATCTCAGTCTCATTCACCAGCACCAAATAAGAGCGAAAGAGACCATGACCTGTCGCCAATTGGTAATGCGGCTACAGTTCGCCCATGACAAAGCCAAGAGGTCGTAAATTGAATGAGAGCCGTCGCTGTCGAAACGGGACCCTCGTAAGGAGATTAGAGGTCGTTCACGGTAATGCGAAGCGACGGTGTGAGTAAAGGACATTGTGTTAATGTCATTTGGGTCAGAGAATTATCGGAAAAATCTGCTTCAGTATTTGTTTGCTAGTTACTTACGTAACGTATACGTACCTACTGGTATAGTGGCCATCAAATACATTGGAGCGGTCATGGTGTTAAGCAATATCTGAACACGAAATCTGACGCCATGGTAATAAGGTAAGTTGGGGTAAAATGAAACGGTTTTTTAATGGGGTAAGACAAAAAGTCGTCCTTCTGGCACAGCGTCTGCTGGTAGCTTTTTGTCTTACCCCATTAAAAACACCCTTTTATCTTACGCCACCTTACCTTGCAAGCGTCCTGAGATATCTGTGATCACCCTGGCTGCTTCGATATAACTGCTGGTCACTGTAATTTTGAAACCTTTTTTATGACATTCTAAGAATCATTTTTCCGGGATCCATAAGGCCTGAGTTAGCTAAAGGAGGCGAATTCTCAAAACCAATTTACTGTTCCGGGAACCTCCTTAAATTCCAATTTTTTCCGGGTGCGGGATAATTATTGGAGGCTACGTGCTTGCCCTCAACGCGCTGCACAGTATAATGGTGTCGGGAGTAATACGTGCAATTTGGTATGAAGCGCTCAAAATATTTGGGCAAAATTTTGAATACACTGACAATATAGTTATTTCAGACATATCCACAAATGCTTATGCAATAGTTATCACAATGATATAAGTAAACAGGCCTCATAAAGTATCGAAGACGTCTTGGATGGATAATGAATGGCTGAGAACGATTCAATTACAATGATCCTATCTATACTCCTAACAACACAAAGATCCCATCATCAAACCCCGACTTGGTGCCAACGGGACCATCTCGGGGTTATTATACCCGTTTAATTAACTAAAAATTCGAAGTCGGTTGACAATTCTCGGAGATACAGTATATCGGGTGTCAAAAACAAACAGTCGAATTGAGACCCTTTTTTTATATTGGCACAACAAAGTAGCTCCACTCCACCTGATCGTAAGTGAAAAGCAGAGCCCAAATCACGGCGGCAACGAACAGGAGACCAGCAGTAACCCTCCTCCTTTTTGAAGTCGGTAAAAAAGTAAAACATATGATATTCATTCTACAAATAGGCCGCGGGGGTACTTTAACACGGCCGAGTAAACCAACGGATCCCAAGAGACTCGTAATTGAGCAAACGTATTTTTTTCCTCGAGTGATGATGAAGAAGGTAATATTATTTTACATTGGTTCTTGGAATTAGCTGATTTGTGTAGGTGAAATTAAGGGGTCCGGAAGAGGTTGTACAATTAATTCTGTAATTGCAGAAACAAGAAAAAAAGTCAAAATAAACCAGTTAAAGACATTTCGCTAATTTATTAGACCTTTTTGCGAAAATTATAGCTACCAAACTGTGTTTAGACGGTTTTTTCAGTGTGCCATATCATTTGGCATGTAATTCTGTAAACTAATAATAATTTATTTATTTATTTATTTAATAAAAAAATACATTCGCAACTTACAGCTACTTAACACCATAGCGTCACGAACATTAGTTATATAATACGATGTAATACTACTTATTAACAGATTCGTTCTTCTCTAGCATTCTCTTGCACTCGTTAATCAAACTTGCCAACCCCGAAGCAAACAAATCGCAATGAGGAGCCGCGCTGAGCATGGAGTTCAGCATGGCCAGTGCGTGCCGCAGCGGCGAGTAGCGGTAGAGGCCGCAATGCCTGATGTTCGACGAGACTCTTTCTAAAAATATATAAAATTCACTAAAAAGGTGACCAAAGTCTCCGAGAGCTGAGATGTGGAATATCACAAATGAAATATAATTATTAAGTTGAATTATAGTTAGAATTTTTTTTTCGGGAATGCTCAATATAGTATGAGCTCAGCCACGATGGGCAGCAGAGTCGAACTTTTAGTAGGCTACGACTAGGCACCTTGCACGATAATCTAAGGGCAAACAGTAAGTACCTACTGCTTAAACCAGTACCTACACTTTCTATCCGAATCTTCATAGGTTGGTATAGCGAGAGAACCCTAAAAACCAATACCTAAATACGATGCAATTGATTATTATTATAGCTGGTAAAGCTACTGTGTGTATTGTTTATTAGTTTTAAGTCAGTTTACAGCAAGGAGTCGTAAACTTCTTATCGGGTGGCAAGCGATCGCCACTTCGCCGCCTGCCGACTTACGACAGCTCTATCTTTTAAAGTTACAACATTAAGAGGCGCATTGTTTAAGTCGATAAAGTCTCACTTTATTAAGTGGGAAATTAATATTCCGGTTTATTTTTGAAGTTAGAAGGTGTTAGATTGTTTAACGTTTTAGTACTCGCCGGCTCCCTAGGGAGCCAGTTTAGTACACTTAACTGATTGAAACCCTAAGCTAGTCTAGAAACATGTCCATTATTTCAGGAAAAATGTGAAGAAAGACTGGACACGTGTTTATCTATCTTTTAATTACATAACAAGGAATGACGACTGCCTACAACGCGTACAATTTCAAGAAACTGTAACATGCGACAGCCTTTTACATGCCTCCACAGAAGTAAACATGCACCACTATCGAACTTTGATGCAAGATTATAATTATATGAAATTAACATCCTTTGTCAGCCTCCGTAGCCTAGTTGGTAGTGACAATATTTGTTCCTTGGTCATGGATGTCTATGTATTTAAGTATCTATATGTATCTATCTATTATATATATCATCGCTTGGTACCCACATCACAACTATCACAAGCCTTAATTGAGCTTACCGTGGGACTAGGTCGATTTGTGTGAGATGTCCCAAGATATTTAGGTATTTATTTATTTATTTTATAACATATTAATCAGTGACACCTAATTATATCTCCATCTATTTTGAAATAGTTAACTATGTTGTTTTACCTGAAAACGTTGAATTACAAACCGAGTGAGGAAACGTTTTAAAGTAGTATTTTTTTACACACTTTAGGATTGGATACATGGTGGATACAAGCAAATAACATAACACAAACACACTATATTTACTTAAAATTATTAACAAAAAGCCCTTATGTCCGCTGCCTGTAAAGTAATAAAATGGAATGGCCGAAAAAACGTTAAAATAGATGCCGACCAATACTAGTGTATAGTGAGATTTGTTTGAGCGTCAAATAACGTTTTAAAAACCCCGCTACTGTGAACTGAGTTATACAAATAGTTGCAATGAAACCGTATAGAATGATGTCCAAATGCACTTTTGTAAATTCAATATGCACACAGTATAGTGATGTTGAAGTTTCCATGTGACCTCTGCCCATTACAATTACAGTACAAATGATATTTATTAAGCCACTAACTTTTGTGAGCAGGTCATTATGAAGATTATGTATACTTTATTTTATTTAAGCGAGCCGAGTAAGTCGAGTGAAGTTTGGTTATTTTTTTATTTATTTAAACTGTATATTTCAAGGTAAGTTACATAATATTACATAGTTTTAACCTATAATCTTAATTATTTAAAGATTTTTAAGTTAAGGAGTCTTAATTAATTTTACTAAGATACGGATTTGAATTCGACATGCACATTGCGTTATACAAGGTAGGTACTATGATACTAATTAAACATTTCATTTTCTCTTACATGCAACAGGTACTTTTTTAAACGGTTTTTATTAACTTCACCGCGTATCAACTGTCGTCGATGCTTCAAATCTTGTGATCGATTTTTCGACCACTTCTACTGGACCGAAATCAATAAAATTTGGAACTCTTATCAAGTCCCCATGACAATGCAAGATTATAATATTTGTATCCATGTATCCTCAAAGCCTGATGCTGAAGACGTACTGCTTACCTTAACTAAGAGTGTTAGACACGTGAAAATGATAGTGTAGCATGTTTGGCATAATCAAATACTAACAGCCTGATCTTGACTTTCAACTCCTCAGTCCTGATGCTGCAGTACTGCCCACAATAAGCGCAAGGTTTATCTTTTACAGATATCTTGATTTTAAAGAAGTTCTTTACATATTATAGAGTAGAAACATGCGGATTTAATACTAACATCCAACTCCTCAAATCTGATACTCCAGTGTTACTGCCTGCCACAACCGCTAGGTTTAGCGAAATGTAGATTTTGAAGTACTGCTTTAGATATTTGGTAGAAACATACGGATTTCATTATCATCATCATCATCATCATATCAGCCGTAAGACATTCACTGGTGAATATAGGCCTCCCCCAAAGATTGCCACAAGGACCAGCCCTGTGCCACCCGCATCCAGCGACCTTCACCTACCCACCTACCCACCCCGGCCTACCCACCGGGGCCTACCCACGCTGCGCCTTCCGGTACGTGACCGGCACTCGAGAACCTTGCCGCCCCAACGGCCATCGGTACCTACAACGGCCTGCGGCCCTCCGGCTGATAGAGTGACAGTGTGAGTGGATCGCGGAGGGTGAGCTGTCGGGCCTGCGGCCCTCCGGCCGATAGACGGACAGCGTGAGTGGATCGCGTAGGGCGAGCCATCGGCCCTCTGCGACCCTCCAGCTGATAGAGTGACAGCGTGAGTGTATCGCGTAGCGTAGGGCGAGCGGTCGGGCCTTCGGCCCTCCAGCTGATAGAGTGACATCGTGAGTGGATCGCGTAGAGCGAGCCGTCGGGCCTGCGGGCCTCCGGCTGATAGAGTAACAACGTGACTGGATCGCGTAGCGTAGGGCGAGCCGTCGGGCCTTCGGCCCTCCGGCTGATAGTAACAGCGTGAGTGGAACGCGTAGGGCGAGCCGTCGGGCCTGTGGTCCTCTAGCTGATATAGTGACAGTGTGAGTGGATCGCGTAGTGTAGGGCGAGCCGTCGAGCCTGCGGCCCTCCAGCTGATAGAGTAACAGCGTGAGTGGATCGCGTAGCGTAGGGCGAGCCGTCAGGCCTGCGGCCCTCCAGCCAATAATGTGACAGCGTGAGTGTATCGCGTAGCGTAGAGCAAGCCGTCGGGCCTTCGGCCCTCCAGCTGATAGAGTGACATCGTGAGTGGATCGCGTAGAGCGAGCCGTCGGGCCTGCGGCCCTCCAGCTGATAGAGTAACAGCGTGAGTGGATCGTGTAGCGTAGGGCGAGCCGTCGGGCCTTCGGCCCTCCAGCTGATAGAGTGACAGCGTGAGTGGATCGCGTAGAGCGAGCCGTTGGGCCTGCGGCTCTCCACCTGATAGAGTGACACCGTGAGTAGATCGCGTAGCATAGAGCGAGCCGTCGGGCCTTCGGCCCTCCAGCTGATAGAGTGACAGCGTGAGTAGATCGCGTAGCGTAGGGCGAGCCGTCGGGCCTTCGGCCCTCCAGCTGATAGACTCGCAGCGTGAGTGGCTCGCGTAGGGCGGGCCGTAGTGCCTGCGGCCCTCCAGCTGATACAGTGTGACAGCGTGTGTGGTTTGCGAAGGGGGGGCCGCCGGGCCTGCGGCCCTCCTGCTGATAGAGTGACAGCGTGAGTGGTTCGCGTAGGGCGAGCCGTCGGCCCTGCGCCCCTTCAGCTGATAGGCTGACAGCGTGAGTGGATGGAGTAGGGCGAGCCGTCGGGCCTGCGGCCCTCCAACTTATAGTGACAGCGTGAGTGGGTCACGTAGGGTGAGCCGTCGGGCCTGCGGCCCTCCGGTTGATAGACTGACAGCACTTACGTACGCGATGCGCCGAGCGATGTGGACGCATCGATGATTAATTAAATATATCATATTTATTTCGATATTAGCGCGGCCCGGCCGCTGCTTATGATTCGCCGCGATGAGTGCCTCATCGAGTCAACCCATCGTGAACGATTTCCTCGCCTTCCTGCAACAGAAGGAGAAGGTGCTGCAGGAGGGAGGAATGGATGCTGCAACCGCTGTCCAGTTCATCGAGTTTCAGCGTGAATGACATCTGTGAAGCGAAGCAGGTGTTGTGCCAGTCCCTTGGGATCATTGGCACGTATGTTCCCCACCGAAAAGGGGATGAAACCGGGAAGAAGTCCCTTTTGGATATAAAGAAGATCCTTGAGGAGTACCGAGAGCGAATTCCGGAGTTTGTATCGAAGGATGCCTCTATCCTGCCGATACATGCTCCGGATAACATCGACGTTCGCTGCTTGTATCAGGACATCGTGGCCCTGAAAACAAGTTTAGCAGAAGTTATTTTGAAATTTGAAGCCGCCCAAGTCACTATTGCCGAGTTACGTGACGAACTTGATAGTTTGCGGAATGTCTCGACTCGGCCGACGGCATCAAATTTCAAGAGCGCTGACCGGCCCGCTACGAACGCTGAGCCTGTACGATCGCGTGCTGCTGACACTGCTCCATGTGTCGCGGCCGCCGCCCCGCCGCCCGCGCGTCCCCCGCGCGTGCCGCCGCCTGTTGCGAAGTTACGTCGGCGTAACTACGCTGACGTCGCCGGTCAGCCTGTCGCCGCTAACCGGGCCACCTTGCCTCCTGAGGGAACGGGTCCCAATAAGGGCAAGGCCTCCGGCATCTTTGTGGACAAGGAGGGGTTCACATTGGTGAAACGGAAGAGCAGGGCGCGCAGGGCGCCTCGAAAGACTCTGTGTGGCACCGCCGAGACGGTTAATTCTGGTCTTCCGGTTGCAACACCGAGTAGGGCGCTCTACGTGTCGCGCCTGCATTACTCCGCCGTGCCCAACGATGTGGTGGAGTACGTCCGCCGGAAGACGGGCTACTCGCTGAGGGTGCAGCAGCTGCGGTCGCGCCACTACGTGCACTTCAGCTCGTTCGTGGTGCGCGTGCCGCGCCCGCTGCAGGACACCATCGCGAGTGCTGACTTCTGGCCGAAGGGCGTCGTGTTTAGGCAGTTACGAGGCAATCTGCCGAATTATACGCCGGATCAGACGATGCAACGGGGCCACGTCGTTACGTCGCCTAAATCTAACTAGTTTTAAGTTGTTTTTATATTTTTGTATTTTTGTAGTTCACAGTGCCTTAGTGTTATAACTGTAATGCTGTGTAACTTATTTAAATAATAATAAATAAATAAATAAATAGCACAGGTGGTTTGCGTAGGACATGCACTCGGACCTGCGGTTCTCCAGTTGATAGACAGAGAGTGTGAGTCCCTCCAGTTCACGTAGTGCGTGCCATTATAGTGCCGTCGAGCCTATGGCCCTCCGGTTGATAGACTGCATGGATTGACCCTTTGAGCCCTCGGTTCGCGTCGGACTTTCCGTCAGACCTGCGGTCCTCCGGTTGGGCGACTGACAGTATGAGTTTATATTTTATAGTCTCGAAATTCGACTTGTGTAATGTGTACAATATAAAAAATTAAACTTGATTTTCTCAATAAACCAAATTGATTGATATATTCCTTATTGTCAGATCTTTGTTATCTAAGGTATTGTATGAATAACACGTCCATTTGAGACACTTCGGGTATTCAAGCTGACATTTTTTTAGCGTTGGGTTTCTAAAAATATCTATTCAGCAGGGATTATCTTCTCGTTACACATAAAATAATATCCATTGCGTTTACATATGTGTAGTGATTAAAGCGCGAGAGTTAAACGATAGCATGCATAATTGTATTGCATATTACAAACAACATCTTTGTTCTACAATAAGTAGGTATAGTATCGGAAATTAACTTAACAATTGCACTAAAAACTTGAAAATAAAATAAATAAAAAAAGTTTTAAGTTAAACGGTTTTTATTGTACCAAAAACTAGAAAATAAAAATTTGTTGTAACTAACCGTAGATGCTACTTTGTGTAGATTACTCACGTGAAACTATTATCATTGTAGTCTTCCCAAGTCGGATACTGAAAGCCACGTTTAGCCTCTATGTCAGTGGATTAAGCGTTACCTAATCGGAAACTTTTACCAAACTAAAATAAAAACGTGGGGCGTTATTATAAAGAAACATACAAGTTCAAAATATGTAATTGTAGCTTTAATTTTGCAATGAATCATCCATCTGTTCGAAAACTTCTACAGAGGTAAATAATTTTTATCAAGGTCAGAACAAAACTTATTACTCTATTGCTGTTTTGATTTCTATGTGTGTTCTTAAATAATTATTGCGTACGCCCCACGTTTTTATTTCAGTTTGGTAAAAGTTTCCGATTAGGTAACGCTTAATCCACTGACATAGAGGCTAAACGTGGCTTTCAGTATCCGACTTGGGAAGACTACAGTGATAATAGTTTCACGTGAGTAATCTACACAAAGTAGCATCTACGGTTAGTTACAACAAATTTTTATTTTCTAATTTTTGGTACAATAAAAACCGTTTAACTTAAAACTTTTTTTATTTATTTTATTAATAATATTTCTAACTGGGCCCGTCGAACGAGTCTCTATTGATAGTATTGTGTAAATGGTTAATTGTATGCTGTGAGTTATTTGGTGAATTGATAAGTGTAAATATGACTAGACAATAGTCAGTTGATATAAAAAAGAGGAAAATCCTTCAGAGGAGAGTACTGAATCCTATACGTTCAACTATTTGAGAGCAAGTTAACATCATTTTAAATGGAAATAGCTGCGGCACAGTCATGATGAGGACCCTTTTAGATTAACTCCTTACTCTTCCCGTTTGGTCTTGTAAACATATTGATAAGACCGAAAGGGACAAACAATACTTATCGCCTTGCTAAGTTTGGAGATGTTTATGAATTAAATAAGGGTGTAAGAATACATTCACTTTTAGAACGCTGACCAACCCCATAAGTTTGTTACTTTTTGCCGCTAAATCCTTACTCAACAATTTTTAGCTATTTTGTCTTCCTCCAATTCTGTCTAAAATAATGTTAAGTCAAAATACACTCTGAATTCAAATTCAATTGACAGTCTCTACCCATTCATGCAATTTCAATTCGACATTCAATATCAAATTCGAAAATGTGACGCCGGGATGCGAAACAAAATGAGAAATTCCCGCGATATTTCTCCGACCACGTGTGAGCGAGAGAGTCGCCGCTGTTCGCTTTGGAGTAGTGCCAAATCGCCCATTGGCCCACATAGCCTAGGTAGTAACGGTGGGTCACTAATTGCTTTTATAGCGTGCTGTGACACCCGGAGTACACTTAGATTAATATATTGCGCGCGTACATTGCGATGATAATTGTACTGGATTTTCCCTTTTGTTTTTAGTTGTCCTATTTTTATATACAGTAGCCCAAAATTTGCATTAAGTAATTCCAACATTTTTATGAGAGTCACGTTATCAATTTATCTTCCGTAGCAATGCAAACAGCAAAAAGGTTTTAAAGCGCTTGAGCATCTAACAAGTTTCGTCGGACCATTTTATACGGAAATAAATTGCCGAAAACTCATTGCCTCAGCAAAGACTCGAAGCAAATCACTCCCGATTGGGCTATTAGGAACTGTATAAATAAAATTCACAATAAATCGGCAAAAAATATTTCCCGTGGAAGTGGAATCAACACGGGGACGTGGGTCGAATAGCAATGTCCGCACGCGCTAGGTCTCATTAGGAGGCGCTCGTATTTTTCAAAACATAACGGCCGAATTTATCACCGACACCGTTGCGATTCGGCCCTTATTGCTTTAATTAAATCCGTGAATTAATAACGTTCGAAACGGGCGTCGACGAAATGCGAACTTCTCAAAAGTACTTCGATTAATGGAAATCTTTTTGTAATTCTTATGAATAGGTGCTGTTTATAATTTGTCAGAACGGAAATACATTTTCACTTTGAAATGAGGATACAGTATAACAAAACTTAAGTTTCTAATAAGAATTTTACAATTAATTTTATAGCATTTTTTTTTATTTAAATCGAATTGAAATATGTCCTCACATAGAGGTATGTCTGGGATAATCAAAACACTTACCGTTCGAAATATTTTCAATGAGGATCTTTTATGTTTGTAACATGATTTTTTGATTCATTTAATGCACCTTTACGTTTTCTTTGTTTGATATGTAAATGAAAAAGGGAAGCCATCTATCAACACAATAATAATCTATAATTAGCTATGATTAATACAAAAATATTTTACACATACCCACACACATAAGAGAGAGAGAAAGCTAGCTCTTCAAATGATTGACAAATATCTATGTAGATTTTTTCGTTGATTTTCATCTATGAAAATTGTCACCTAAGCTTCCTCAACTGCTTTTTCAAACACTTTAGTAGTTAGATAGTTTATCATGAACAACGCTGCATCTCAAGGCACTACCTTGTCGTAATTTGAATTCTAACAATAAAGCACTAGAATTCCAATTGCAGGTGAGTACTATTTTGGAATACAGCGTTGTTCATGATAAGCTACGTTACCGTCACTATACTTAAGTACTTCAATCTCGGATCTACAGCAATTAATTCATGGAAATATCACCATTATTTCACTGTGAATACGGTTGTTTTATCTGTCAAGTGAGTATTGCAGATACCAAGTTGAATAAATACTGCTATATAGCACATAAAGCTTGTTCACGAAATAAAGTAGCCATCGTAAAATCAGTCTCCACTATTACACAGCAGTCCCTACTATTACACAGTAGTTGTAACAGCCATGGGACTGTAAATTAATTCTTCTGTTTTATGTTTAACAATTCAAAGTCGTCAAAATCAAAATAACTTCAGGTAATGCTTAATGCAAAAGATCTTGCCCAAAAAAGTGCGATCTTCCGAGACGATTTCAACAATGTTTGTCTTGAAATCTTGAATAAATATTTTATGCACGAGATTCACCGTTTATCATGGTATTGATATTGTAGTTTAGTTAAGACCCATTGCGAAATTAAATGACCCAAAATGGTAAAATAAGAACGAAACACTACTATAATCCAGAAGTTTAAATAAAAGTCCATAATTATAGAGAAATTGATATAAATATCAACCATAGCGTCTGAGAAGATAGACAAAGAGCCCTTCTTTGTACTAACATTCATGCAAAGGTATGGTCTCATTTAAAAAAATTGACCCGCACAGCTTGAAGGTGTTGATACATTATCTCGCCAGTCTGCCTGCGACCACGGGTGTAACGTCATGCCCGAAAAGTCAGGATATAATTAAACGTAAGTTTACGCGATTAAGAGCCGTTTGTCTTTAAAATATGAGTGATAATCGTGAAAGTTTAAATCAATAAAATAAGTTTAATTCTACGGCAATATCTACTTTATTTCGTGAACAAGCCTTACATACACGGTCCGCATTAACTGCAACCTCGCCGCCGTAGCTCGTATAATATTTAAACGCGATTAGTATGTGATCCCCCGCTTCCTTCAACTTGCAGAACAAATTAAAATCCTTCAACAAAGTGGATGGGTTTACACCGAGCCATGCGGGTTCGTCCTTTGATGCGTCATTCCGTTTACAAAGGCTTGATAAGCCGATCTGTCGGGTTCTGATGGCGTCAAAATTTCGCTGAGGTGCATTAATTATTAGACATTGCCTGTAGCTTAAGTATTCATTTTTTAAAATCTTCTAAATTGAAAGAAAATTTTGTAATATTTTTTACGGTTCTACCCTATCATATTGTCCGTTAAAGTAGCTTTGTTTTACAAATGAGATTCTATCAAAAATAGATTTTGAAACAAGCATTTATTTACTTACTGTACGTCATTCCATCTAGTACAACTCATAAGGATGGGTCTACCAACCCCAAACTTGTTAGGATTAGGTACGTCGTTTCAGACCAGGGTACTTAGACAAGTTGCCAATTGCTAACGATTAATCGTTAACGAAAGGCAGCTAACTGTCCAACTGTACAAAGGCAGTAATCCAGGACTCTATTGCTTTGCTGCTAGAGTGCGCGTTCAGATATGTTTGAGCACTGTATCTGCTCCGATAGATCTGGCAGTGCATGTATACATATTTGCACTTCGAACTTCTCCTCAGTCCCCTTGCATGCTCTACGCAGAACACAGGAAGACACCTCTTGGCCTGTGGCACAGAATTATAATATTTGTTTAGTCTATTGTGTCTGGTCCGGTGTATTATGTCCTTGTGGTGACAGCAGTAAGAATACATTTGTCACTACCCCAACTCCTCCTGCGGGTGTCGTAAGAGTCGACTAATTGATTAAAGTGTCACTGACAATTCTACAAGATTGATGATGGGCAGCAGCGTCATCATAGTTGACACATTACTGCGATCGCCAATCCGCTTGCTCAGCGTGGTGATTATGGGCATTTACCTCCTAATGAGTCTATACGCATAGATGATAGGAGAGGCCTGCGTCCAGCAGTGGACTAACATAGGCTGATGTTGATGATGATTGTGTCTGGTAATTTAACCCTGTTATTTTCCGTGGCCTTATTACAGTTCTGTTTAAAAACGAGTTTAAGAAGTGCAAGTCACATGAAATGTTCTAGTGTTAGAAAGGAAAATATTTAATTTATACGTGTGTCGTGTGTATCCTGTTATTTGAACACCAGGTGGCGTGACTATTTCTCAGTTGGCAAGTTAAACACAAATAAATCTACTCGCGCTTCAGTAGTTGCACATTTATCAAGTGACAACCCTAGCACGCTGCACTAAGGCAATGCGGATTTATGGACGAAATTGAAAAATGGTTTCGGCAGCCCTGCATTTGGACGGAAGCAAAATCTGCGGTTCTGGCTGACCGTTAGAATAAATGGCAATTCTGATTTATTTAAAATCGATTTCTTTCATTGTTGAACTCGTTCAACAATGTTGCTGAAATGAACTGAATCTGCTCAAAAAAACATGTGCTTAAGCATGTTTAAAATTAGCATGCCCTGTAAGTATTCGCATTTGCTAGTAATAAGCATGCTAGTTTTAAATATGCTCATAAATAAGCATGTTTAAAGCAAACTTAAACGTACTCAGACTATGCAGACGCGCTCAGAGCACGCCCCCTTCTACTCACACTTCTGGTAGCATACTCGAAAATCAATATGTATAGTAGCAGTACTAATAGTATGCTGTTAATACATAATTTATGCTCATAACTATCAATGTTTTGCATGCTACTAATTAGCACTTGCTCAATAAAAGCATGATTTCGTGCTAGTAATGAGCACAATGCTAGCTAATGCTTCCCCCACTAGTAATAATATTCGTTCGTACTGCATGTTTTTGTATGTATATTATGGCATTTCCCCTCCTATGCGCCGTTAATATCGGACGTGTACTGAACTTACGGATCGCTTGTTTAAAAACTAAAACTATTACACTTGAAATTATACTTAGTGCGCGTGTGTTAAAGTGCATTTTCGGTTGAGACTATAAGTGATTATTAAAATAATGGCTACATTTAATATGCTCCCTCGGTCGCCGAATAAAACATTTGGATCGAATCCTGAACTTAATTCAGTAAATCAAGACCACAAAACTACGCCTAGTATCCAACAGAGAAAAAGGAGACACCTGGATGATTGCGACACGAACTTATTGGACCTAGGATCAGATATCAAGAGCATGTTTGCAGACATAAAATCCGAGTTAAAATCATTGCGTGCGGATAACAATTCAATCCATACTTCTATTTCCGAAATGAAAACACAGCAAAAAGGGATATTATCCGAAATTAGTGAACTAAAAATCTCCGTTGACTTTGGTGCCGAGAAACAACGACAACAAGAGCACCAAGTTGCCGACCTAACCTCAAAAGTGACAGCCTTGGAAAATAGGCATTCGGACTATGACGCTCTGGACAATAAGTATAATCAGTTACTATTAGACCTGGATAGGCAACAACAGTATGCTCGCATTCAGAACTTAGAGATTTCCGGCATGCCAGAATCTAAGAATGAACACCTGTTGAATCTTATTATATCGATTGCCAAGCACGCAGGCATAGAAATAACCCAAAACGATATTGAGCATGCTACCAGAGTACGTGCGATGGCTCCTCGTCAAGGGCGTCCCAGGGCCATTGTAGTCAAACTGAAAAACCGGGCACACAAAAACAACATCCTGGCAGGCCTGCGAACAACCCGCGGCATCTCCACGTCGGACATCGGCCTCCAGGGAGAGCCCCGTAGATTGTATGTGAACGACCACCTTACACCAGCAAGAAAGCAAGTGCTTAAAGAGTGCAAGGCCGCCGCCAAGGAACGAGGCTACCAGTACGTTTGGGTTCGAGAATGTAACATTTATGCCAGGAAGTCGGAAGGTGCTCCTCTTTTGGTCTTCGACTCACTAAAGGATATCCATAAACTATTATGAAATGTCGCAAATCTTATGTTTTTACACTATTGTTTTTAATTAATCGCTTGTACCACTCACATGTATTACAGTTATATTATGTAAACACTTACCTATATAACGGCAACCCACTAAATTACACTTACACACCCCATAGTTACACCTCTAATCGTATTATTACACCTACACATCCACCATGCAACTCAATACTCAGGACTTTTATAATACTATCCCTCAAAAGTATAGATTGTTTTACCTATAAATATATGAAGTAACACCACTATTGCTAATGTTTTTAATTAAATCATATTTACAAAACATATCAAAACACAAACAAAAACGATTTCAGAATCTTAATCGCACACTAATCCTAGACGTTGTTGTCTACTCGGTTGGTTTATCTAAACTAAAGTATTTCATATCACACAGTCTATTTTTTCGCATAATCATCAATTTAGCATCAATGCAATTCGAGATCAGTAGTTATTGTAACTGGGCGTGCAGTATGACGAATGTGTTTACCTTTCCGACGACGTTCACATATGGGTTATTGAGATCTCACTGCATAAAAAAAGTTGTTTACGTCTTTGAGCCAGACGTACCGATGCGTTTTAGTTGCAGTTTATTAAGTTATCATAATGTTTTATTGCCAATATGGAATTTGGATTATATTTTGTTTTTAACTGATTTAATTATATATGTACTTCATTATTGCTCGCATAAACCGCCGTGTCTTTAAACATATATTACCAAAATGTGCGCGGTTTGCGCACTAAAACAACTGAGTTTTACAGAGGCATCTTACTACATAATTACGATATTTTTATTATTACAGAGACATGGTTACACGAAGGCATACTTAATAGCGAATTATGTAATCCCGAATATGATATTTTTAGACTGGATCGAGACCAAAACTTAACAAACTTAACTATGGGTGGTGGGGTCATGGTGTGCGCTCGGCGGGAACTAGGAATTACCTTACGGGTAGATAGGTCTACCCCACCTTCTGAACTACTATGGGTCACTATACCCTGCAAGTCCATTAACTCAAACCATAATATGCATATTGCTACAGTATATATACCACCTAATTATCGCACCCTACCTATCGATAATAAGAATGTGATAGATACGGTAACCCAAGTGCATCGCCAAAACAGTAACGATTATTTCATGATTATCGGCGACTTCAATCTACCCTGTATACAGTGGACTAGTGATGGGCCGATTTATTTAAAGAAAGGTTCCGTTGAAATTCAAAATGCAGGAATAGAACTAGTAGAAGAATTATCATGTTTAGGTATGGAACAATGCAACTTAATAACCAATACAAGCGGGAATACGCTTGATCTTGTATTCTCAAATTTTTCTATTGACATTAATAACAGGATTAATCCAATTCTAAAAGAGGACAGATTTCATCCCAGTTTTTTGATTGTACCCTACGACTTGCAGATTTTACCTTTACGAGAAATAGATACTACAAAACTTTTATATTACAAGGGCAATTATGAAAAAATAAATAATTATCTCTCTGAAGTAAATTGGTACCAATTGTTTGCCTCTTGTAATACAATAAATCAAGCTGTGGAATGCTTTTATCAAAAGCTGCTTGATTGTATTGATTTGTTTATCCCCAAAAAACAAACTAATCAATCCTCTAAACATTACCCCTCTTGGTACAGTAAACCTTTAATAACTTTAATACGTCGTAAATGGAAAGCCCATAGAAAATGGAAACGTTTTCGTAATAACCTTGACTACCTGGAATTCGCCTATCTGAGGAAAAAAGTTAATAAATTGGAAGTAAATGATTATAATAGTTTTATAATGTCCATTCAAAACCAAATAAAAGTAAATCCGAAAAAAATATGGACTTATATAAAATCAATGCGAGGGTGCTCTAATTATCCTAAGACCATGACCTACGGAAACGAATCTTTTAGTGACGGCGCAGACATTTGTAATGGGTTTATAATTTTTTTCAAAACGATGTATGTAGATCCGAGCAGTTGTTATGATATAAGTAACTTGAATATTCCTACTGTGGGTGACGAGTACGCGATCGGCGAAGTCGTCGTCTCCACTAACACTGTCGCCAAGCTACTTAGTATAGTAGATACGAATAAATCAGCAGGTCCTGATAATATTGTTCCATATTTTATTCGAAATACATATAAAACAATATCTGTTCCATTATCATTATTAATAAACCGCTCCCTAGCGGAGGGTGTTTTTCCTGATAAATGGAAAGAAGGAAATGTGGTTCCAGTTCATAAAAAGTCATCAAAAACAGTTATCGAAAACCACCGCCCTATTTCGATTTTAAACGTATTTAGTAAAATATTTGAAAAAATAGTGTATAACCACATTTACCCTACAATAATGCAAGGTATTGGCTCTAATCAACATGGCTTTTTGAAGCGTCGATCTACAATAACGAATCTTGCCGAATTCACTAATTACATCCTAAGAAACATGGACAGAGGGGGACAGGTGGATGTAGTGTACACAGACTTCGAGAAAGCCTTTGACCGTGTAGACCATGTTATATTATTAGCTAAACTTGAAAAGTTGGGCATACATGGCTGTCTCCTAAGATGGGTTGAATCCTACTTGTCTAACCGATCACAAATTGTTACAATCGGCGGTTTCAAATCGGACAATATTTACGTCTCATCAGGCGTTCCTCAGGGATCACACTTAGGTCCATTATTTTACAATGCTTATATATTCGATATATATACCTGTATAGAATCGCCTGTACAACACCTGTTATACGCTGATGATAAAAAAATATTCATAAAAATTAAAGATTCCTCAGACTGCCATCTATTGCAAAAAGCCCTCGATTCATTAGTACATTACTATACCAGAAACAAAATAACGGTTAACGCATCCAAGTGTCAAGTAATAACATTCTCCAGAAAGCTATCACCAATACATGCTCATTACACTATGAATAACATTGTCTTGGAAAGGGTTAATGTAATTAGAGACCCCGGAGTATTATTGGATAGTAAAATGTTATTGTCCGACCATGTTGATTCTATAATAAATAAAGCCTTTAAGAACTTAGGTTTTCTAATGAGAGTATGTAAGGCATTTCACGATCCTGACTGCATTAACCCTTGACTACCTACGTCCTGTTTCTATCACACAACCACCTACGTGCGGTCATGGAGACCGCTTCTTCTTATGGGACCTGATTTATTTATTTTGGCGTGACTGAAGGGGGTTTAAAAATATTAAATATACTTTAAATAGTTTCAGGCATTTATTAACCAACAAGAATACAAAAATAATGAACGATTTGTATTTCCAACTTAACATATTTATTAACTTGTTGTATTTTCGATTACAAAACTTAGTATACTTCAGGATATGACATTACAAAATTAAAGAACATAATATAAAGCTTTTCATTATAATAAATAAATTTGAGCAATCAAAATTGCTATTAAACTATCTACTTTGGTGACAAATGAGATATTTTTGTAAAATTACAGGCTTTTAAAATAACCATTCTTGTCTGCCATCGACACACAATTTGTTCGAACATTCACATTCAAAACAAGTTTCTAGTCCCGTGGAAGACGCTGATTATTTTCACGACGCTCTAAATAGAGTTTTACTAATTTTTCGGCCAGTTTCTTCATAAATTTGAACCCTTTTTCAAAACTGTGTTCAACATTTAAATAACACAACCACCTACGTGCGGTCACTGAGACACTAACAAAATGTATCGTTACCACCTACATGCGGTCTCACGGACCGCCGATGCTACTTTATTACTCACCAAATCCAAATGAGTGCACGTCTGAACGAGTCGACAGCATGGCCAGCACTGCGGAGGGGCTGGGCAAAGGTACAAGGTCACAGAGGCGTGAGCGATGTACTTGCGTTCAGTTATTGTTAATTTTGAATAATCCAGTGTCTGTGAGACCGCACGTAGGTGGTTAAGGGTTAAAGTTGTCTATTTCGCGTATGTACGCAGTATTCTAGAGTACGCATCTAACATATGGTCTCCTCAATATATTACCTACCGCACACGTCTTGAAAGACTGCAACAAAGATTCTTAAAGTACCTTAATTACCGCACTAATCAAACACCTGTCAGTTACAGAATTAGCTGTAAGAGGTATAACATGATGAGCCTAGAGGATAGAAGAACAATGTTAGACATGGGCTTGTTGTATGATATGGTCAAGGGTTGTATTGATTGCCCCAACCTTATAGCAGAAATGAAATACTTTACACCTAAACCGAATAACAGACACCAACGCCTTCTTAGTTTGCCTAACTATCACACTAACTACAGTAGAAATTCTGTCATATATAGAATAAGTAAAACTTACAATGATAATTTTGGCGATATCGATATATTTTTGCATAGCAATAAAAAAACATTCAAAAGTTCTATAGCGCATAAAATTAATTGTAGTCTCAATTAGGGTGGAACAAACACGGAAATAGACATGCATACACAAACACCTCACACACGCACACATACACACACACACACACACACACACACACATTTAAAGTATTGTTTTTTTAATACCTAGTTATATCTAGTACCTACTAATTAAGCTAATCCGTAAAGTTTTTTCTGTATCAGTCAGGGAGACCTATAATTGGCTTCATAATTGTATCCTAGAATTAAGTATAATATTGTATGTCACAGCTGTTGGTCTTCTAATAAAAATATTTTAAAAATAAAAATAAAACCGCCTTCAAAAATTCGCCCGAACTAAAAAGTTAAAAATAATTTTGGTTCCTACTACTTAGGATTTCCTACCCAAACCTTTAAACCTTTTACCCTATTCATTGAAATAAAACATTATGGCTAGGTACCCTACAGATTTCTTAGAAGTCGGTGCCAAGCCGAATACGTTCATAGGTATATATTAGATAGAGCTTTGTAACTTACTGTCACTCCGATTACGCTTTTATCAACAGAATGGTCTGCCTCAGTCATTTTCATGAAAGCATAACCGGAGTGACAGTAAGTTACAAAGCTCTATCAAATACCTATACATATAAGTACTCGCAGCTCGAGATAGATCGCGATGGCGACGCACTGTGGACGCCCTCTGCCCCACCTAGGGGACTTAGGACTTTAAGAAGATAAGTACTCGCGAAGTGAACATATTTGGCTTGGCACCGACTTCTAAGAAATCTGTAGGGTACCTAGCCATAATGTTTTATTTCAATGAATAAGGTAAAAGGTTTAAAGGTTTGGGTAGGAAATCCTAAGTAGTAGGAACCAAAATTATTTTTAACTTTTTAGTTCGGGCGAATTTTTGAAGGCGGTTTTATTTTTATTTTTAAAATATTTTATTTTTTGCTTTTTAGTAGTGTAAATATAAAATCGTTATTCAGTATGCTCTAAATACTTATAATTAGAATGTACTGCACTGTAGTAGGCCATAAAACCTGAACTGGCGAACTTATATGAATACAAAAACAATTTCAAAGGTAACAGACTTAGCATGCCAATATTATTTAAAGAATCACTAACCGCTAACTGACATGTCATAACTACTAAGCAAACACTTGAATAGATCTCGAAAATGTATGACATTTGTTATATACAAAGAATGATCCTCCAACCCCTAATCGTTAAGGAGTTATTCCTTTCATCATCAGCTCACCAACATGAGCCTACGACCACCTAAAGGCAAATACTCGAATAGCCTCCAAAATATATGAAATATATTTATATAATATATTTAAAGAATTATCCCCCAACTCCTAATCTCCAAGGAGTTGTACCTTACATCATCAGCTCACCAACATGAAAGGATGACCACCTAAAGGCAAATACTCAAATAGCTTCCAAAATACACGAAATATGTTATACTTAAAGAATTATCCCCCAACTCCTAATCGCTAAAGAGTTGTACCTTCCATCATCAGATCACCAACTTAAGATGTTCATGACTAGATGCAAATACTTGATTAGTCTTCGAAAATAAATGAAAAATGTCATGTGTGCCTACAACATTTGAAGAGTTCCCTCGATTTCTCCAGGATCCCATCATCAGATCTGGATTCGGTGACAATGGGACCAACTAGAAGGTATACCCTTTCAAACAAAAAAATAATATTTCAAATCGGTCCACGCGTCTTCGAGTAATCGGGGAACATACATAAAAAAAAAAAAAAAGATTTCGACGAATTGTAAACCTCCTCCTTTTTGAAGTCGGTTAAAAATAAAATAAAAATAAAATAAAATAAAAAAGTACTCAGACTATGCAGACGCGCTCAGAGCACGCCCCCTTCTACTCACACTTCTGGTAGCATACTCGAAAATCAATATGTATAGTAGCAGTACTAATAGTTACTGTTAATACATAATATGCTCATAACTATCAATGTTTTGCATGCTACTAATTAGCACTTGCTCAATAAAAGCATGATTTCGTGCTAGTAATGAGCACAATGCTAGCTAATGCTTCCCCCACTAGTAATAATATTCGTTCGTACTGCATGTTTTTGTATGTATATTATGCTGCTTGCGCTGGCAGTCCGCCCGCGGCTGATGGAACGATAGCAGACTCTTTAGGGTATTGCTACCTGTGGCTATGTTGGGCCAATATTCATCAAATGTGTGAACAGCCAGTGCTACTGCTAGTGATATTATGTAACTAAATATTTTACTGTCATGTTTTTCTGTGACGTTTGTGTTATCATAATAAAAGTAATACATGGTGTCCTTAGCTATCGCATATAACTGAAACTAACTTATTAAATAGTAAATGCTATTACGAAGAAATAAAATGGGTCAGTAGCTCCTGAGGCAATACTGTCCACATTATTCGTAGAGACAATATTGTCTACTATTTAGTTATGTCACTAATAAGATTCTGAGTTTCAAGTGCCATCATTGCCAAATCTATTGGAAGTTGCCAGTGCCGTGACAGGTTACTGCCAGTCTCCTGTTCGTTGTCGCCGCGATTTGGGCTCTACTTTTCATTTACGATCGGGTGGAGTGGAGCCACTTTGTTGTGAAACATAAAAAAAAATGCCGTCAGCTCGTATACAGTAAGTTTTTGGCTAAAATCGCGCTGTGTAAAGCCTACTTGAACACACGATGCGTAATTACTAAGAATTGTATTCCGTAAAACTCGCGTAAGAAAGAAGATTAAACATTATTTTTCAAACTGTAGTAGACAGGATATGAAAACAGTTACAATTTTGACCTGAGCCTAAAAACCATTTTTTTTTATTCGCATATATCCTTCATTCGATTCATAGAGCAATAAAGCCGCCATAAAAATAACAAATAACTGGAACCAAGCCTCTAAATTCTACTGTAAGCCAAGATTTAAAAATAGTCGTGCCGCAGAGGGACCCGATCGACAAACGAGAGCATTTCGTAGCCCATTACCGGTCCTATCGCTCCCCTGATCTGCGACCCCCTGACGATGTCTGTGTCCTGAAGTTCACGTCTTAAGGTGGAACAGAAATCCGGTAAAAAAACGTACATTTCTTAACAATGAAACATAAAAATGAGATCGTACCTTTATTATTACACAAATCGACCTAGTCCCATAGTAAGCTCAAATTAAGGCTTGTGTGTGATGTGACTGATGTGGGTACCAGGCGACGATGTATTGATAGTTGCATACATTATAGATACTTAAATAGGTACACAGAGAATCACGTCGTCGTCGTCACGGCATCAGCCTCTCTCAGTCCATTGTTGGACGTAGGCGGGTCAAAATTCTTTTCATTGTCTTTTTTGTGTCCCTAAAAAACGTGACGCAGTGATGATCTTTGTATGAGACGATGTTTTGTTTTAAATTTCTGATATATGGATTAATATCTAGCGTGGAAAAAAAAGTGCACTGGTTTTTTTTTAATATACCGAGTCGAGACAGCAACTAAAAACGCGACAGAGCAGTATGAAACAAGACAACGAAAATAATTTTGACCCAGGCCTCTCCAATTTATTACTATTAAGGTAAATGCCCATAATCGCCACACAGTGTGTGTCCACTATGACGATGCTACTGCCCATCACCAATCTAAGAATAAATATTTGTGATAATAATTACACAAATAATGCCCTCGCTGGGATTCGAACCCGGACCGTCTAGCTTTGTAGGCCACCGATTGAGCTACGGAGACCGCCAAAAGCCATGTACATAATAGGACGACACAAGTGCGAAAAACATGACATTCGAAACGAGTGGCGATGTTTTAAAACACGACCGATAGGACCGGAGGTGTTTTAAATCGACACAAGTAACGAATTTCGTTTTTGCACGTGTCTCGTACGACGTTTTTTAGTACAGATGGCCCTCCGAAGTTTAGGACCTGACGTAAAACGACCCATTTCTCGAACTAGAGCATAAAAAAGGCATCTGTACCAAAAATATTAAATTAAATCACAATACATCCAGTTACTTGTATAGTTGTAAGGTTAGAGCTGTTTGCACGAGTACATTATAATAACACAGCATGTGGTTCATTAGAGCGACCTCACCGGAGATCCCAGCTTACAACGTCGGCTGAGGCCGTTGGATCGCTACGTGACGCGTTACGTATAAGAGTGGTTAGTGGTTGCCTTACTTTTACTTTAGCTGCGATCTTTACCGATTTTAGGTGATGTCACTTTGGGGAGTTAGAAGATGACACAGCAGCGTCGCTTAATTATATTTGTGACTGCTTTCAGAATTTCTAAGATTAAATAGTACCTCATTTTAAACAAACGGCGTGCCTGTAAAAATGCCTCTGCAGAAAGACTGTGGACTAGGTTGATTTCATTAGATTTTTAAAAATTGGTAGGATTTCAGTGGTACGTAGGTTGCCCTGAAAGTTTCGGGAATCGGAAAAAATACGCATTTTAATGAAATAAAAGTACTTTTATTGTTTTTCAAAGTATTCTCCTTTGTGTTTAATACACTTTTTCATTATCTGAAACCAGTTTTTAAAACAGTTATTGAAGTCTGAAGTGGGGGTTGACAAAATGGCCATTTTATAAGCGTCGACTGCTTCTTCCGCGGTCTGAAAACGCTGACCACGCAACCGATTCTTTATTTTCGGGAAAGTAAAAAAATCGTTGGGACTTAGGTCGGGGCTGTACGGAGGATGGTCCAGTAATTCGACGTTTTCGCCCTTCAGATAGTCGTCTGTTTTCTGAGCGGTGTGAGGGCTGGCATTATCATGGTGTAGTATAATACGGCGGTTAGGGTTAGTTTTTCGCAGTTCAGCAAAAACAATCGGTAAACAAACGCCTATATACCAATCGGCATTGACAGTTCTTCGATCATCAAGAGCGATAGTCGCCACGTGACCCGATTTGGAGACAAACATGGCTACCATTTT
This sequence comes from Thaumatotibia leucotreta, assembly GCA_025490895.1. Taxonomy (NCBI): domain Eukaryota; kingdom Metazoa; phylum Arthropoda; class Insecta; order Lepidoptera; family Tortricidae; genus Thaumatotibia; species Thaumatotibia leucotreta. The sequence goes on from JALPQI010009540.1 coordinate 40,789, forward strand.
TTTGATCGTGCTGCGAGAACGAACAACTTTTGTCGGCTTCGGTTCGTCTTCGTAAACCCAAACTCGAGATTGGTTTTTCGATTCAGGCTCATATGCGTAAATCCATGATTCGTCACCTGACACAATACTAAAAACGGCATTTGAGCTTCCTCCATTAAATCTTTTTAAAGTTTTGCGGCACCAATTGACACGTACCGTTTTCTGGTTGTCAGATAACAAGTGAGGAATCCACCGGGAAAATAACTTCCGCACGCCCAACTCTTGTTGTAAAATAACTTGTACCTGACTCATTCCAATGCCTAAAGTCTCCTGAATCTCCCGATATGTAACATGCCTATCTTCCTTTATCAGTTGGCGAACAACATCGATGTTTTGATCGGTAACGGCCGTTTTCGGTCGACCCTCAACGTACGTCATCCGCAAGAGACACACGGCCACGTTCGAATTCCGAATACCACCTGTATATGGTCGTCTTTGAAGGTGCTTCACTACTAAAAGCAATAGTTAATCGGTCTCCACATTGTTGTTGTGTTAATCCACTTTTAAAGTCATAATAAATCATTGCTCTAAAACTTTCGCGGGACAGCTCCATTTTCACCAGCGACTCAACGACTTTAAAAAACAATTGAAAATCGGACATTGTTTTTTTTTTCTAAGTGGCCAGTGTTTTCGAATAATGAGACTATGCTTGTAAGAAAGAGGTATAACACATGTCAAATATACGTTCCTAAGTATTAAATTCCCGAAATTTTCAGGGCATCCTACGTATTAGGTAAGAGTTAACGGGAGCGGCCCTTTTCCGTATAAAGGTATTCCCCTATTTCCTCCTTAGATTTGACACTTGTAATTTTTTAATGTAAATTATTAGTATATTTTATAAAAAAGGAAACACGAAGAGCCTACACACTTCATCATTCTCTCTCAGTCCACTTCTGGGTGTAGGCCTTTCCTATTAACAATGCGTTTGGAAGCAATAGGATTAGGTAAAAGCGCATAATCGCCATGCTGTGCAAGCGTGTTGACGATTGCAGTTAGTAGTGTGTTCACTATGATGATGCGCATCATATCTTCCATACAGATATTTGAGTTTAGGCCTTATTTCCAATCTGTCAACAAGGGTAATTTTTTGTGTTTTCATAAGACAAAATGGACATTAGCCCTATTGAAAAGACAGTCCTCATTTATTGACAATCCAATTTCTTAGTCAACTCTTACAACCCCCACGGGTAGATTTGGGGTACTGACAAATTAATACTTACTGCCGTTACCACACGGAAAGGAAAAACTTTATTTTTACGATTTCTATGTGGATATTATCAGATGCAGTTGTTGTTTTCTTACTGTAGGTATCGAAGCTACGTGCTTATTTTTATTATACCTAATATTTTCTTCGGTTACCGCGAGGATTACTCATGAAATAAAACTTTGAAAACGGATAAACTCGCGTATGTTAATTAACTTTAACTTAATTCCGATATTCATAGTTTTATTTTATTATACCTATTACTTAGTTTTAACCCTAACAGCTAACAAACATTTTTCTCTTAAAAATTAGACTATTAACAAAATTAGACATTGTTTAAAACTCATATATAGTTATGCTTCGGTGCACAAAAACGTGTTCTAAAATTGTTACTCTAACATTACCATTGTTTTACATTTTGTTTCTCTGGCTGGAATTTCAAAGACAAACTAGGTAAAACACCAAACGCTACACAGGGCTCAAAATAACAAAGAACCAAAATCCATTATACGGACTCCGGCAACACAAACAAGAAAACAAACACATCTATAATGCCTTCCGTCCGTACTCGATGGCTATAGATCTCCACTTTGTGCCGAACATGGCATGTCGAGTGGCTCAGTAAAGATAAAAAAGTTAGATTTGCTTTTTCTCTTGTATCTTTTAATGTCAATCTAGATTAAATTGTAATGCCTGTGAATTGCTAAATAACGTAATATAAGGATATGAGAACTCGTTGCTGAATTTATAGTTGACTATTTCTAAGGACGAACATTTTGACAGTTTAGAAATATACCTATATATGAGGTTAAATCTACAGGAAAAATGTTGAGTTGTATCCTCATATTAAGAAGGGTTAATAAAATAATGTCAAAAGTTTGTTCTTAGATCTTAGAGGCACTATAGAAGTATAGAGTGCACAGCAACTTCAATCAATAGAAGTAATAGATGGCTGTCATCTATTTGTGCACTTAAGTGACAAATATTAGTAAGTTTACCTCACAAGTATTGCAGTGTATTTGTGTTAAAAGAATGTAAATGTATTCTTTTTTTGCAAATAATAGAATGATTTTTATTCCTGAAATAAAATGAATGTTAAAACGCACCGAAAGCTCGTATTGACCGAACAATTTTTCGAAACTAAACCCTTTTATAGCGCCGGTAAGTTCAGTTCATAAAAACAGAGATACGACATTTGCAAAAGTTTTTAGTACACTGCGCCTGTGCTTAATATAGTATTATATAATATTCTATACAGCTGGGTGCAATGACACTGCGTACTATCGATGTAATGCTTTTATTTGCAATGCGGTCCGAGCAATCTGAATGTGGAAGTGGACAGGAAAATAAATAATAGATGGAGTACATAAGAATATATATATATTTTTTTTTTCAGTCAGTAGGTAGTAATATTTGGGTTAATCAACTTTTTGATCGACATATTTTCTGTCTGCTGCGTTACTTTTCATGAACTTACAAAATAAATGTACGGCAATTAATACTATACACATATTTACAATGAAAAAAAGGTGGAACCTAAATGTATCGATGTGAACTTGTGTGAGGCCTAACGCGTGTACAATTTTAAAAGCAGTAACACAGCAAAATTTACAATTTTTACTTAATAGATTCTTCTTTAGTAGAAATATGAATGCACACCTTTTTAAGGTAGGTATAGGTACATATATCTTTACTGTTATTTATTTAGGCCGGGATTACACCTGTGAGTTCTTAAGTAAGTTATAGGGATGGAGCTATAATAAGGAATGAGATAGTGATATTCGCCTCTCATTCCTTAGTATAGCTCCGTTCCTATAACTTACGTTATCGAAGGCATAACACTTAACATTGCGTAATAAGATATTTATGAATTTAGCGAATAATCGCTATAGCCCGAAGAATCGCCAGGTTGAAGTGGCAGTGGGCTGGCCATATTGCCCGGAGGACCGATGACCGGTGGGGTCGGAGTGTTCTCGAGTGGCGACCATGCACTGGACGGCGCAGCGTGGGAAGGCCCCCCACAAGATGGAGCGACGACCTGGTAAAGGTTGCGGGTATCCAATGGATGCGGACAGCTCACGACCGATCTTTGTGGAACTCTTTGGGGGAGACCTATGTCCAGCAGTGGACGTCAATTGGCTGATGATGATGATGATGATGATGCGAATAATGGATAAAGAGGGTCAGCAAAATGGTTTAAAAATCGTCCACAAAAACTCCGTCGAGAAAAATTGTATAATCTTACTAGTTATCAAGATATTTGTTCTGTTTTGCTAGTGTACTCTCCTTCGGTACCGGCAGTCTATAGAAAACTAAAGACCCAAACAGAATAAGCTCACCAACACTAAGAATCTCAAAGCCGCTTACCAGAAAACGTATTTATTTCCGCAGCGCAATATTATGAATCTATGTTCTTGTGCTTGCCTACCTATAAAGCAGAATTTTTAACCAAAAGAAGTTTGGCCCCGAAAAGAAAAACAATAAAAAAAAAAGCGCTACATAGAAAAATTTAACAAATAATATTTTATTATATCACATTACGTTAGTAACATAGTACAATTTAGTTTTATTGGATCGCCAAACAAGGGGCACCCCAAGTGTCAAAATTCAAAATTAACAACAATTCAACTTTTTTACACTTGCCCTTAACACTTATTGACGAATTTTATTTTCTATGTAGCGCTAGTACAACCAGTATAATACACTATACTGAACAGAAATGTAAGTTTTATGACATTTAGATACAATAAAACATTAACTTGCGGCTACATCTTAGAGGCAAAATTTTATCTTTTTTGCAAACTACCCTCGTGGTGCGCCACCTTAAGATAAAGTCGTAGAGTCTTGATTTTTGGTCTGAATGAAGCTTTTGTATACGGTCAACTATTGATGATACAGGAGAATTAAAAGTTGGAAAAAAAATTTTTTTGTTCAAATTCGCTCCACCCTAACATACATACATAACATAAGTAACCATCTTTCAACATGAGAAATCTAATCGTATCGTATTCCTGAAATGCCTGCTTTTATGCTGTCAGCCTCCGTAGCCTATTTGGTAGTGACCCTGCCTATGAACCCGGAACTTCGTACGCAGTGTCGCTGTCTATGTATTTAAGCATACCTATCTATTATGACGTCGCTTGGTACCCGCATCACAAACCTTAATTGAGCTTATCGTGAGACTAGTTCGATTTGTGTAAGATATTTATTTCATCATCATCATGCAGCCTATGATAGTCCACTGCTGAACGTAGGCCTCTCCTATTAACTATGCGTATAAACACATTAGGAGGTAAATGCCCATAATCGCCACGCTGGGCAAGCGGATTGGCGATCGCAGGAATGTTTCCACTATGATGACGCTGCTGCCCATCATCAATCTTTTATAAAATAATGACACTTCAATCCCTTAGTCGACTCTTACGACACCCACAGGAGGAGTTGGAGTGGTGACAAATGTATTCTTATTGCCGTCACCACACGGCCAATATATTTATTTATATGCTCACAATTCTTACAAACGGGACCGTAAACTTTTTTTTTCCTGGCGCTTGTTATTAAATATGAGTTACAATCGCGAAAATTTAAACCAAAATATTTTAATATATATATTGTTTTATTTTTTAAGAACATATATATTTATGGAAAAACCAGACAATGCCTCGTATTAATTATACGTGTGATCGCCCTAACGCGTCTTTACAGATTTCAGGTAAAGATATTTAACATCATATTCCTTTCTTGTCTATATTGCTATATTGTTCACGGTTGTCAACAAGTACACAATGGGAAATTGTTTACACACTCCTAAAATAAAATCCTTACAGAAAATGATCCACGTGTACGATTATTTTGTCGGCTTCAAATTATAACATTTCGTAATATCTCATGAGCTTTAGAATTGAAAATTAACTATGAATTCAATTTTCCGCAAATCTTCGTTTCTTTAAAGGAATAGATTTGAAATATGTACAATGGTGAGGCAAAATGTTACTCGTGCAACAAGCAAATCAATCCTTTTAGATATTCCTGAGTATTTATTGTCGAACAAAGGACTGAATCTCTTTTAGCTGCCTATAGGTATTGTAGCCCAACTGCAGAGCTCGGACCCTAAGACCTTTTAAGACGCTTAATTTTTTTCCGCCATCAGATATATCGGATCTGCCACACTGCTCAAAAAGATCTAAGCTATTAAATGGTGCTTAAAAATATCTGAACTATAAAATGGTAGGTATTCAAAAATATCTTAGCCCAAAAATAGTCGTGCTCAGCTCATATTTATGAGCAATCCGGCTGCTTCGATATATTTATTTATTTAAATCATGTAGATAAATCAGGTTCCACTAATGAGTAGTAACAGCTATGTTGCTCAGAAACTACCAATTTATAAATTTGAAATTACATGCAAACTTAATTTTTAATGGCAACTGTTCAGTCAAGGGCATCAATATGTATGAATACCACTTTTTTACTGTAAAATATTGTATGTGCTTTATTTCCCTGACTGTACATATCTCTTGGTACGTATTTGGTCCACCAAAAATGTAGGTACTACTATTAAATAACCTTAAAAATAATTTCCTACAAATCAATTACATTCGTGATAGACGTCCAACAGAGTACTACGGTGAATAAGTGTAACCGTGTAAGCGCTACATATTATGTAGCGCTTACACGTTGACCCAATATTAGCCTGCAAGTGAAACAAGCATTTGCCCATCCCATCAGTGGTGCACGTCGGCATTAGGTGCATGTAGTACGAAACTGCAATACGCTGCGGCAACAAGGGCTGCGGCTAAGAGGCTGAGATGATCGTGCGCGAACAAAGGTACGGCCGGCTTGCGATGGCGTACGTGCCCATTGTACCATCAGCACACAGTAGCCGTACCATGACTTCAAAGTACCTATCGAGATTAATATTATGATTTGTTTCCCTTTTTAGTTAATTAATGAATATGTATTTGCTATGTCTTGTTTATAATGTATAATTTGTTTTTTTACTGGTCTTTTTTAAGCATTTATTTTATTTTATTTTATTTTATTATTCAAATAAGTTACACAGCATAACAGTTAAACACCAAGGCACTGTGAACTACAAAAAAAAAAACACAAAAATATAAAAACAACTTAAAACTAGTTTGATTTAGGCGACGAAACGACGCCTAAATCAAACTAACATTAAAGTATTTTAATCTTGAATCGATAACGTTAGGTTAAGTAATAACCAGTGATCGGTTTTTTGGGTTCCCCCTAGCGGGATTTCGCGTATAAAAAAATGACGGGTATGACTATAACATTTTATTTAACACTATTGTATTATATACACAAGAGGATACTTTGTGAAACAGAAATATGGCAATATAATTAAAGTTTATTTTTCAAGTTACTATAGGAGACCCGCAGGGAGAATCCAATAAACTGATCACTGGTAATAACTGATTGAAACCCTAAGCCTGTCTAGAAACATGTCAAAATTACGAGTATGTATAGTTGCCGATTTATGTTATTATATTTATAAAATGCATAACATAATATAATGCACACTCACATAAACACACGCACCCATGCGTAATTTTTCAAACTTTGAAGCACTTTGTTTCCCTTCTTTTAGTTTTAAATGCATCTTCGTGCTCGTTATAAGTTTTTGTAATGAAGTACCCACTTGACTTGCGGTTTGCACGTGCGCAATTGTAGGTAGGTACTTTAACTGTCAAGTTGTGGATATCTTTAATTGGTTTTGTTTATTGTTTATGTTCATAGATTAAGTATTTTGTACTTGCTGTTGATGTCCTTAATAGCTAAATAAATAAATAAACTATTGACAGTTATACTTATATAATCCTTATATATATGAGGCTCATTTCTAAACAGTCAAATGTTCATTCTTAGAAATCGGCAACTAAAGTAAAAGATGTCTATCAATTTTATATTGCATTTTACGATTGTCTATTGTTTTCTCCAGATATTCCTTTTAGGAATGAAAGACTGAACACGTATTTATCTTTTGAACATAATTATAACAACAAATGACGACTGCTTACAAGAGACGTTATAGCATGCATAAGAAAGCTTTTTTGAGCATTTTATTAAGTTACACCTAAACTAGTTAAAGTCGTTCGTGTCGTGTCAGACTATGTACCCACACCTCATAGAAGCATTGTTGCATGCACTCTGTCTTACACTGAACTAAGCCTGAAGACATCAAAGCTGATCTGTATTACATTGCCTAAAGGTTCACAACCGCGTGCTCTTATTGTTTGACGGACGTAGCAACTATTACTAGCAGAGTGGTTGGGTACGTACTGTAAGTAGCAAACGTTTAGCATTTGACTATGTAGAAATATCAATGTTTGTTTTATTAGGATTAAGTAGGTACCTAGAAATCCGAATAAGTAAGATAACTATGATAAAGTAGGCAACAAAAATCTAGCATTATTAAGGTATACCTAGTCATAAGTTAACTCTGAAACTAAAATTCCTAAAAAGATACTAGACACCCCTCCAAATATTTACTAATGATTTTATTTCAGTAGAAGTCAAATCACTTATTTTTGTGTTTTCATTTGCCTATTTCACAGATCGATTACACCCTACGTATATACGTAAATATGTGTATATGTACGTATATGTATATGTAGAACTTTCCAATTTAGCAAAGTTTACGGTTGGCATGCGATGCTTTAACATGTATATAGCTACTCGAACGCAATAACTCATTAAAGCTAACACTCAGAGACTGAGTCCCAACTATCTGAACTACGAATCCCAATACCGACACGAGTGTAAATTGTGGGTAATCTAGCTTTCAGGGAGGTTCCAACTATATGCTTAACTTGTTAGGGGCCCGAGTGATGGGCGGAGCGGGTAGTTCGATAGACAAATTAGTCAAGAATTACTTACCGTCAGTACTAGTCTGCGCTTTAGGTAGATAACTGTTGTAATTCACATTGAAAATAAATTTGAAACAAATAGTTAGAGAAGAGGGATATGCCGTGTGGTGACGGCAGTAAGAATACATTTGTCACCACCCCAATTCTTCCTGCGGGTGTCGTAAGAGTCGACTAAGGGATTTAAGTGTCATTTACCATTATTTCATAAAATATTGATGATGGGCAGCAGCGTCATCATAGTGGACACATTATAGCGATCGCCAATCCGCTTGCCAGCTTGGCGATTATGGGCATTTACCTCCTAATGCGTCTATACGCATAGCTAATGGAGAGGCCTACGTCCAGCTGTGGACTATCATAGGCTGATGATGTATGATATATGTAGAGAAGAGGGCGTACCTACCGTGAACATTGGAAATTATACATTATCAGTTAGATAGCTATCGGGTTTATCAATTTTATCATAAAAGGAGTAGGTACACCGCTCCAAAATTACAAAAAATTGTGAACTCTACTCATACTTTCTTTTTATAAATATGAAAAAAGTCCTGTTAATTGGGCTAATAGAATACTTTTGAATACTTAAAACTACTTATTTCGAACATAATCAGTCCCGCCGTTTTTAATAACTATGGAATCATACACCGAGCAAGTCCCGACATGCTCTTGTCCAGTTTTTTTTAATAACTACGGAACCCTATACTGAGCATGACTCGACATGCTCTTGCCCGGTTTTTAATATTTATTTTATCTTGAATAAGACTTGAATGACTGACCATTTTACAAGATTGATGATGGGCAGCAGCGTCATCATAGTGGACACATTACTGCGATCGCCAATCCGCTTGCCCAGCGTGGCGATTATGGGCATTTACCTCCTAGTGCGTCTATACGCATAGTTAATAGGAGAGGCCTACGTCCAGCAGTGGACTAACATAGGCTGATGATGAAGACTTGAAGTAGATAGGTCTGCTTCTCCTCCAAAGGTTTAATTTATAAAATCTTCTTTCATTTATTAGTACATTGTGCATCTAGGGAGGCAAGTACGGTATTACTAACGAGAGCGTTAGAAGCCCAACGCCGTAGGCGGAGGGTTTTTAATGACTCGAGTTAGTATTCCGCTTACCGACCGCGATGCATACAATGTTTTTCATCAAACTTGCGAACAAAAAAAAATTTGTGTTAAGAAAATATTATGAAATGACATACTAAGATTTCTATTACCTACCCCCTAAGGAATTTCACTATTCTATTAATCCCGCGATGAATGCAAGCAATTTGCAATGGCGCGATTTGAAAGCAAGTGTGATGAAAAATCTTAAATGTTTTTGCAAAAAAATATGTACATACATTAATCGTAAGTAAATACCAATATAATAAATATTCACGAATAAAATTCACCTAAACTTTGACGATCA
>JALPQI010009541.1:0-50368 GCA_025490895.1 Thaumatotibia leucotreta
GGCTTAATTTTTTGCAAGGAGTTATCGTTTTTCTTTCTTACAGTATGGTAATTACGGTTCTCGTCTGTTCCTACCTTTAGATTTAGGAGTAGGAAGTACACATGAATTCATAGACAAACGTCAAGTTGATTGATTGTCTATGGTGGCAGTCTATATGTCGGCCATTACATTATTATAAAATCGATTATCTTGAAAGCTGTAAATAAGTCACATAATTGAATATTATAAATTGCAAAATGAATTCGAAAAATAGAAGTAATTATAATGAGGATCTATTTGAGTACATAAGAGTCAGTGAAGACGAAGACGATGCAAATGCTGTAGAAATTCCTTGTGAACTTGATGGGACTTTACTTTTATCGACGTTAGTAGCGCAATTTCCCGGAGCATGCGGCTTGAAGTATCGCCATCCGGAAAGTAAGTCTGTCCGTGGAATTCGTCTGAGCGACGGTAAACTCCACCCCCCTAATGATGCCGGCTGGGGTAAGCACCTTTATATATGCGTGTTCCCTAAAGAAAACAAACGTAAGATGGAAGATGTATCTCCTGAAAATTCTGCTGCAAAAACAAAGCGCCTGGAGAAAAAACTTACTTGTTCTGATTTGATTTGTCTCGGATTACCATGGAAATCCACAGAAGAGTCCATTAGGCAATACTTTGAACAATTTGGGGAAGTTGTTATGGTTCAACTAAAGAGAGACAAAAATGGCACCTTTAAAGGTTTTGGTTTTATACGATTTGGGACATATGTATCACAGATGAGAGCTTTAGCTCAAAGGCATAACATAGAGGGACGCTGGGTAGATGTGCGAATACCTAACTCTAAAGAAGGAGTAGTCCCTCAAATGCCATGTAAAGTATTTGTTGGAAGGTGTACTGAGGATATGACTGCTGATGATCTTCGAGATTATTTTTCTAAATTTGGAGAAGTAACAGATGTGTTTGTTCCAAGACCATTCAGAGCTTTTGGATTTGTCACCTTTTTGGACCCAGAAGTAGCTCAAAGCCTATGTGGTGAAGACCATGTTATTAAAGGGGCATCAGTGTCTGTTTCAAGTGCTGCACCAAAGATAAAAGCTAAATCCAATCAAAATTGGAAAGATGATGGTTATGGGCCTAATAATTGGGATGGAAACAGATCAGGTCCTTCTGGGGGATCTAATAATTCTGGTGGCAGTAGTAACATAGACTCACTAAATATGCAAAACTTGGGTATCAATCCAAATGGAGGCCCGCCAGCTAATTTCAATTTACCTATAAGCCTAGTAGCTGCTGCACTAAACCAAGCAGGATGGGGTGGATTTCTTGGAGGGCCTGGCAATGGGGGCCCTAACTGGCAAGGAGGGCCACCACAAAGCAATTCAGGAAAAAATTGGAATAGCAGTCAATGGGGGCAGAGTGGTGCTCCTCCATCATGGAATCAAGGGGGTGGTAACCAAGGTTGGAATGGCAACAAGAGTGGGAATTGGAACCAAGGTAACTGGTCTAATGGCCAGGGAGGCTGGGGAGGTAACGGAAACAATGGTTCGGGTCCCTCGGCATCTGGCAGTGGTTGGAACAACAACAAGCCCCAGACATGAGGTGAGCAAGTACTGCTATGGTACATGTTGGCTCATATGTTTATATGGTCATCACTAGTTTAAGATGAGAGTGTTAACTAATGAATTTATTATTCCAAATTTAAAGTCAAACAGTGTAGAATTGTTTACTTTTAAGTGATATATTGACACCTGAAATAGCATACCTTGTGTACTGATATTGACTGTATTTTCACTGTGTAAGCTGATAAAGAGCAGTGTGTTATTTTGTGATGTGGAGTGCTGAGGTAAATATATTGAAATAAATAAGTATGTATTCTGAGATGGATGTTTTAATTTTGAAAAGAGGGAGTGGTTCTCATATGTTGGGTATAAGAAATATTGGAAGTATGAAGGTCAATATGATAAATGATACTGCAAATGTTCTTTCCTTGGGTTTTGTTTTGGGAATTGAATATATAGGAATGAATGTTTCACTTCTGACTGGAAGGTTCCTTATATTTTTTAATGAAGAGCAGGATGCCATGGGCGTGGTGTGCGCAGGTGTGTATGACAAGTGGCTGTGCTTCAGCCGCAGGAGTGAAGTCTGAGCCAGAGACAGCAAGCTGGAAAATGGTGAGTGGGTTATAGTATGCTCAGTGAGGGTCAGCTGTGATATATGGATGATTACCATTGATGTTTTGCCTAAAGTCACCACTGTACCATTTAATGATATGTTAGAAATGTGAAATAGTTGGAATATAATGTAGATACTGCAAATACTTCTATTACTATTACTTAAAACACATTTTCCTTATGTATTATTTGTGTTGATAAAATTGCAACTGACTGGTTCTTTTGTTTTCAGTTCTACCCAACATGTGCAATCAAGGGAATGATTAGTGCTGATAGATTGCAGCATGTTGCTTGAATCCAGCAGCTCTTCAAGTGCTTGTAAAGGTTGAAAGGTAAAATTTTCCTTTTATGTTCATTTAAGCATAGCATAACTGAAGATGTGTCACGTAATTTATGAATATATTCATACGTTTACTGTATATTTCCCCAGCTTTACAGAGGACTGCCCTTATTCAAGCCCAGGAAACATACATCAACAAGGTTCAATGTTCAACAGGTGTTCTATTTTCAACAAGTAAGTAAATCTGGCATTCCACCTAACTGTGAGCCAGCTAAATAATTGTATTATTTTTTATTTTAATAATGTTATCAAAGGATGAAACATTCTGCCTCAGTACAATATTTTATCTCTCAACCAGTTAATAATTTTTGAAATATAAATGTTCATTTTTACAATCATAAATATATTACTTATCCTAAAGCCTATTTATTCATCCTTACTAAAGTTGTCTAGTAAACAACGTCCTAACCTAAAATTACACAATATCTGTCAAAACTACCATTTCCTTGATTAAAAATTAAGCACACGGTAATAATAAATTTTGACAATAAATACAATAATACGGCCTTTAGTAGGTTTATTGGTATATAAGGTAGGTTTATTGGTTGGGCTATATATAAGCAGGGATATATATAAGGCATGAGGATATATATAAGACATATATAAGGTAGGGATATATAAGCAAATAGCAAACATGGTGGTTTTAGAGTAAAAAAGTGATTTTGTATGTTTGAAAGTTTTCTACTAAATAGGGGGAAGTATTTCGGTTCCGTAGGTATCCAATAAATAAAGGTATCCGTCAGTCTGTCACTTGGCTGTATAACTTATGAATAGGGATGAGCTGATAGGGGCTATCAATCGGACAAATCACTTGTAATTTTTTGTTACTGTCTCTACTGAACAGCATTATGGCACTGGTCTCACCGCGAGCTACTAAGCTATGAACTATTGGCTATAAACACGAACAAAACATGAGTCCAGTGAGACGCACGCCCGTGTAAAGAAAAGAGACACGGCGATACTCGATCGGGTCAAACCCTATAAACTGAGTTTTAAAACTTCCATTTACCCCGCAGTTGGCTAAAAAGTTAGTTTTTTCCATCAACGTGTGCTTAAAGTACCTGAATTCAAGTGTTATTACAAGGACTACATAAGTCGGTAATAAATTACACGTCATATTGGCTATTTCAGATATCGCCTAATATCTGGGGGATCTAAATTAGGCCAAAATCGAATGACGTGATTAAAGCTACCCAAAGTAAAATTTAGTGATAAATTAGAGCCGCTCAGGAATGCTATTAGTGATTTATTAGTGATTATATATACAGGGTATTTTTTTTCGTTCAATTAAAGGGCAGCTTATTTAGGTTAAATATTAAACTCTAGCCCCCTTATTCATAATAGTAGTTTATGTAACTACACAATGAAGGGCGTTAAAACTCGAATGTCGGTTTATAAACCGAGCCGAAGGCGAGTTTCATAATAGCATCACACGAGTGTTTTAATGCCTAATTATGTACAGTTGCATACATTATCTACCCACATATCATAAGCTCCCATGATGCGTTCAGTAACCGCAAATTATGACCGGTATTGCAGGATTTTTCTTGGCCATAAAAGTAATTATTAATAAAATAAAACAGAAGAGAAATGCGAAAATGCAGAAATTTATTTCGAACAAAAATAATTATTACAGTTATTAATACAGTTTATTTAAAATTCCACAATTTAAATCTCTTTTCCAACAAAACAAAGTAATGGCAGTATTGGCGGTAATCATAAAGTTAGAATCCGCGCCTAGCGCTTAATAGAGAAAGGAAGCGTGTGAAAGGGAAGCCACCAGTCATACGACTATTAAACGAGTGCAAAAGAGATAGAAAACAATCCCAAAAACGTGCCCACTTTCGAAGTGACATATCAGCCGTATCAGCCTTCTCGAGGGAGACTGTTATTTAAAAGTGATTTTATATTTAATTCTAGTAAGGAGTAAATTTACACAAATAATTAAAGCGATATGGTATCGTGTAGTGTAAAGGATAGCCCTGTTACCCACCGAAGAAATTACGGCAAACACTCGTTTCACAGGCAAATATGATTTGCCGATTGATTGTTTTCAAGCGATATTTTGTCGATTTAGTAGCATAAATTGTTAAGTTATCACTTTCTAGCATTAATTGTTAGTTATCCTATCACTGCGCTAATCATTTATCACAATATTTAATATTAAAGGATATTTTGTGTAAAAATATAAATGGTCACGCTACGCTAGAGCTTGACTAAATGTTGAACTACCAATATCGATATTCGTTCGATAAACATACCTAATCAGTCTATTACATTACGATGCCGTCATAGTCCCAGATTTAAAATACTAATGTGTATTTAAAAACTTGAAGGACCTTACTATGTTTTGTGGATTTTTTTGATAATATGCGATTTTTATTATTTCGGTTAAATGTAAGGGATACGCCAGATAATAAGTTCACACACGTTTGCAATTTGTAATTTGACACCCTCAATTCACATTATAGTATAAAACTTACAGCAAAAAAACGAAGAATTAAAAATACCATGTTGTCGATAAAACAGTCAAACATCGATATATAATTGCTCTGTTGTAATAGGCAACCCTATTCCTGACCACACATAGACAAATGAGGGTTTTCGATAATTATTCTGCCACCAGGCGGCGCTTCGTACGCACCTGGTCTCGACAACTGTCAGATTCATACTATTCATATGCACCTGGGCCTAAAATATTGAAATTCTATTTTATTTGGAAGAGAATTGATTTTGTAATGGATTACGACTATTACACGGTCATCGAACTGAAGACGGAGCTATAAAACAGGCGCGCAAAGTCACTGGTATTAAAAATAATTACTTTAACTTTGTTAATTTCATGAAAATTTACTTGGAACTATTTTATTTATTTATTTTTGGTAACAATGTGCCTAAAGTAATGGTTTTCAGAATAAATAAACCTATAAATATGTTGAAAATTAAATGCGCGTATTTATTTTGACAGTTCGTTAAACGGTCAGCTCAGTGCTGCCATCTCACCTCCCCATAGCGGCAGAAAAAGTATCAAAAACCCTCATTTACGCACACACTTGCGTTTCGTTTTTGGTTACGCTTTTAATCGTCGATCATTCTTTGTCATCTTAGTTCTGTGGCGGTAATGGAAAATCATGGATATAGAATATGGATATGGATTTGACAACGTAATAATAATAGCAAGAACGAAAGGGATGGTCTTATGAAACTTTTTACTAGTGGAAGTGAAAAGGAACGATAATCGTCCGTCCTTATCACTGTGCCACTATTTTTTGTGTGTGTGGCACGTAGATGCTAAATCTAAGTGCCAGACAAATGCGTTGAATACGTCACTATACGTAGTATCTTCTTAGTAGTCTGTGACTATGTCTATCCCTCTTAGTGGCACACTATGTGCGGCCCCTCGTGGAAAATTCTCTGGCAGCTGCGAGGGGCCGCACATAGTGTGCCACTAAGAGGGATAGACATAGTCACTTACTACTAAGACGAAAGTGCCACACAGGCACTTAGTGACGTATTCAACGCATTTGTCTGGCACTTACATTTAGCATCTAATGCACACACACACAAAAAATAGTGGCACAGTGATAAGGACGGACGATTATCGTTCCTTTTCACTTCCACTAGTAAAAAGTTTCATAAGACCATCCCTTTCGTTCTTGCTATTATTATAACGTTGTCAAATCCATATTAATCCTACATTCATGGGCAGCTGTCATAGTTTTTTTTTTAATTCAGAGACAATTTAGACTCAACCCCAACTATCATATCATTCGAAATCTTACTTACGTGCATGGATTTAGAATATGGATATGGATTTGACAACGTAATAATAATAGCAAGAACGAAAGGGATGGTCTTATGAAACTTTTTACTAGTGGAAGTGAAAAGGAACGATAATCGTCCGTCCTTATCACTGTGCCACTATGTTTTGGGTGTGTGTGTGTTAGATGCTAAGTCTAAGTGCCACACACACAAGTATCTTCTTAAAAAAAGTAGTAAGTGACTATGTCTATCCCTCTTAGTGGCACACTATGTGCGGCCCCTCGCTTACGTGCGACAGTTGTCAATTTTATTCGAAATTGACACCTCATTTTGAACTAAACGTCATCTCGAGTTATATTAGAATAGAGGCCTAAGCAAATTCCTTTGTTTTTCAAAGATGTTCGAAATTTGAATGAAATAATGTTATCGAAAACGATAATATTATTTAGTTATAATAACACTTTCACAGATAAGTAATTTATTCTAACAAGTCAGTCTATTTTTATGGTGGTCATAATGTGCGGTTTTTGAACGCATCATGGACTGTTTATGATATTTGGGTAGATAAACGTTTGTTAAGTTAACAAGCCGCTAATAATAAAAAAAATTGTCCCTTTTGCTCTTATGGACACATTGTTAAGACCGAAAGGGACAAACAATTATTAGCGGGTTGTTAAGTTAACAAACGTTTACGAATAAGGGGGTAAGAACTCTTACTGTTAACGAGTTATTAAAAATAGAGGCCTAAGCAAATTCCTTTGTTTTTCAAAGATGTTCGAAATTTGAATGAAATAATGTTATCGAAAACGATAATATTATTTAGTTATAATAACACTTTCACAGATAAGTAATTTATTCTAACAAGTCAGTCTATTTTTATGGTGGTCATAATGTGCGGTTTTTGAACGCATCATGGACTGTTTATGATATTTGGGTAGATAAACGTTTGTTAAGTTAACAAGCCGCTAATAATAAAAAAAATTGTCCCTTTTGCTCTTATGGACACATTGTTAAGACCGAAAGGGACAAACAATTATTAGCGGGTTGTTAAGTTAACAAACGTTTA
Organism: Thaumatotibia leucotreta; assembly: GCA_025490895.1. NCBI lineage: Eukaryota > Metazoa > Arthropoda > Insecta > Lepidoptera > Tortricidae > Thaumatotibia > Thaumatotibia leucotreta. Next base: position 7,322 of record JALPQI010009541.1, read on the forward strand.
CGAATAAGGGGGTAAGAACTCTTACTGTTAACGAGTTATTAAAAACATTAGTTTAATGAATGAACAACTGAAAAGTTACCTTTTCTTTTTCGCACATACCTACTAATGTATTAAGATCAATGTGGCGTTATTAACCCATCGAATCCCGGTGCTTATGTACTTCCTTCATCATATGTGTTAGTTTTTAGTAAAACGTCCCACTTTGTCGCTTACCATAAAGACCAGATTTCCTTGTATATTCATATGAATAAACTGACAAAGCGGCTTTATGGCACACGACAAAGTGGGACGTTTTACTAAACTCACTCACATATGATGACGCTGGGGCTCAAAGGGTTAATGATAAGGGCCGATATAATGTCACTTAAGAAGAGTAGTTATTTTATAGTTATTATCTCGATTGGCATCATAAAAATAGTAAGGATCTTTTTTCCATATTTAAGTAGGTTCGATTCCCAGACGAAGCTATAAGTAATTTTTACATAATACACAGTGTAGAGTTACTAACTTTTAAAAATAACATAAAGTCGTCTTTGACCAAAATACCATAATTATATCAACAATATAGTTTTGGGACACCTTTATACATAATATTGAAGAACAGGTACCTCCTAACCTAACAAATTTATTTTGCATTTTCATCGAAAAGAAATGTTGGGTTATGTAAACTAGACAAACAGACCCGCCCGTGTAATAGGAACACTTTCCATAACCATAAAGTTGTGACTGTAGTTAGGTTCCGGAAGTCTTACATAGGAGATATGGTGATTTTTTTTTAAATGAGATGTTTTATATGTATGTAGCTTTTGTTTTGGGGTTCTTGGAATGGGTAATGATTTTATTTGATTCACCCAATTTTTGTTACGGTATTTTGTTGCGTTACCCATCACTTTAATCATAGATGATTAAAAAATATCAATAATTTAGCACCAACCTACTATTATAAGTACATAATATATATGTAGGTATGTTTTAGTAGCTTGGTTCTCAGAAATTTGATTCTTAAATTTAGTGGTGTAACTTAATAAAACTTGAATCTCATAAACGGGACAAGTTTTCAAAGAAAAGGACAAACTATTTATAATTTAAATATTATTTAGACAGTATTTTATTTCATATATTAATTACAAACGGGTCTTAATCGCGTAAACTTGCCCGCGATGCTAACATAATTATTGGTTCTCATCCGAGGGGCCGCACATAGTGTGCCACTAAGAGGGATAGACATAGTCACAGACTACTAAGAAGATACTACGTATAGTGACGTATTCAACGCATTTGTCTGGCACGTAGATTTAGCATCTACGTGCCACACACCCAAAAGATAGTGGCACAGTGATAAGGACGGACGATTATCGTTCCTTTTCACTTCCACTAGTAAAAAGTTTCATAAGACCATCCCTTTCGTTCTTGCTATTATTATTACGTTGTCAAATCCATATCCATATTCTAAATCCATGCTTTAATAAGATTTTTTTTTCAGAATAGGTATAAAACCTCCTAAATATAGTCCAAACGTCCCCAACAATGGTCCAAAACTTAATGGAATCTTCCATTAGGTGTGATTGTTATATTAATCGTAGTATTCATAGGCAAAAACTCCTCATTAATAATAAAAAAAACTTGGATAAAGCCAAAAAGAAAATTGGAATTGCTTATTAGGAACTGAAATGGTGGACCATAGTTGCAGTATTGAACTATAGTTGGGTGGTTTTACGGTAGACGTTTGACCACAATCATACCTACTGGGTAAGTGATGATGCAGTCTACGATGGAGATTGTGTACAAATACCTACTCTATTCGGACTTGGTTATTTTTATTTGCTTCGAAGTATGTATGAGATTTTGACATCGTATATTGAGAGTAGTGAATGATGGACTGCATGCTTTCGTATCGAGTAATCGTTAACGTTTTTGCCAACTCGACGTACCTCTACAAGGTATTGAGTTGAGTAGGTATTTAACAGACATGCAGGCGAATAGATAAAACTCTTAATGTATGGGGTTATAATTTAGACAGAATATTCATGTTTCTATTACTTTGACTAAAGAAAGCACTGCATAGCCAAGAAAATGAAATTGCGCTCGTGCAACAGCTAATTCTCTAGCTAAACAACCGCAGTGTTGTAATAGCTTCTATACTTGTGTAAGATCCGAAATGTCACGATAAACTTTCAATCTCGACGGCGAGCGGCCGGTATGTGCCAAACCGGTTGGACCAGGTCACCAAATCACTTGCAAATTATAATAGGTAGTAGGTACTTTGCGCGTTAACTTAGCATAAGTTTAAAAACCGGCTAAGTGCAAGCCTGACTTACGCTGCGAAGCTTGGGTTATTCCCACCTGTTACCTTACCACCCATCTGACACCAGTGGTATCAACTGGGATTTTTTCCCACGATTATTTGGGAACAACTGGCAATTAAAATACCTGGGATTTACTTTTCCCTGTAGCCTATACCACCAAATATTTTAGTAGTAACAAGTGGGAAAAATATTCCCAATAGTTATCACCAAGTACTCTAATGGTAACAGGTGGGGAAAAAAACCCAGTTGTTACCACTGGTGTCAGATGTGATGGTGGTAACAGGTGATAATAACCCCGAACGTTTCGTTTCATAACTTTTTAGGAATCCGTAGTAAACTAGGAACCCTTGGTTTCGCTATGCCCCATGTCCGTCTGTCCTTTTGTCTGTCCGTCCGTTCGTGGAAAATATCAGTGACCGTTAGCACTAGAAAGCTGAGATTTGGTACAAATATGTTAAATAAAACCAATCACGCTGACAGCGGTAAAAAGTGTTTTTTATGAGAATTATGAGGGTATACCCGCAAAGTGGGGAGTGTTTGTTTTAAAACCTTAACGTGTGATAGATAGATAAAAATTTATAAGGGCTTACTGAAACATTTTTTGTCAATTTTTATATTTCGGCAATAATCTCCCCGAAAGCAAAAAGAATGTGTCCCCTTCCTCTCTAACTTTTGAACCATAAGTAGGTATAAAAAAATCTCAAGTGTAGGACAGTTTTTGAAAACTTGTTGGATAACTACGGAATCCTACACTGAACAGTGAACATGGCCCGATATGCTCTTGTCCGGTTTCATTTTATGTAGTTATGTGTTATTAGCATATACGTATAGTCAAGTGCAAAAATAGGTACCCATGGGAATAATCCTCTTAAAAATATGTTACGACGTTCTTATTACACAGAATTATAGTGCACTGGGACAAATATTTGAGCATTTTTATATACATCTTATTTAGCCTTTGACTGTAGGTACATGTATCAAATAAACGCATTTCAAGGTTTTTCGTGTTTTAAACTAAATATAACTAAATACCTAGTGCCTGTACGCTAGTCAAAAAGGTACTAAAATACGTAGAAAATTATATCACGAAAATAAATAGTACCTACCCATTGTCTTGCATTACAAATAAAGCACACAGCCTTGATTCCCTTCACCGAGCTCTAGTCAGAAGGAGAGGCTTAAAGTATGGAGGTGAAAACAAAATTTACGCTATCTCTTTCTGTCGAGTCGCATGCGCGCGTCATACCACCGGCAACTGGCCAGCCAGGAAGCGGGCGCTGAACCAACCTTCCAAGGCGGCAGTTGCAAATGCAGTCTGCAAGGTTGACTACTGATAGCCGAGCCTTTCTTTTTCTTCCATTATTTAGAATGGCATGTGGCTTGGAATAAGTAATTTAGATACTTAGGCTGGCTTTATTCAGTTCGAATCGGAATTCATACTTACCTACATACGTATTATGAAATAGTACATTGTGCATCAAGGGAGGTAAGTACGGAATTACTAACGAGAGTGTTAGAAGCCCGACGCCGTTAGGCGGAGGGCTTTTATGACTCGAGTTAGTATTCCGCTTACCGACCGTGATGCATACAATGTTTTTCATCATACTTACCAACCAAAAAATACGTTTTAAGACATAATATTATTAAATGACGTACTGACATTTCTATTACTCCCTAGGGAATTTCACTTTTCTATTACTCCCGCTACGCGCGCAAGCAATGGCGCGCTTAGACAGCAAGTGTGATGAAAACATTATTATCTAACGACTTACCCCGGTATGCCACAGATATTTCCTTCATCCTTGTCACTGGAAAGCATTGTTAAAGCGATGCTAGTAGGTAGGTAAATACTAGGGGTCGGAAGGGTGCAAAACTTTAAAATTGACATTTAGCCAAGAAAAATACGAATATTAGGTATTGAAAAATCTGTATCCAATTTTATTCCCTATCTCGGAATCTTCAACTTACAATGTGTGGGTGTGTATATAGGTATAGTTTGTGGAATGTGGACGTATGGTGCTACACATGTCAAGTCCACTTGAGAAGTTTTCACTTATAGTACACCAAACGAAGGAAACTCAGAGGAAAAAACTCGTGTATAAGCGAATTTTGGCATAGTTGTAGGGAATGGTGTTTTAAACCACATACTAAAAGTACTGGTGTTTAGGGGTGGAGCTAACGAGGGGAGAGGGGGGTAAAGGTCCTTATTTTAAATGTTTCGTAAATAACTCGTAAACCGTTGCTTATAGCAAAAAACGTTCTAGTACATAAGTAATCTGCATAAAATTCTCTACAAAAAAGATATATGCATGTTTCCTCTGGGATCAATGTGTCATGAGATAAGAAAGCAAGAAGACGGACACTAAAGAAATAAACACAGTTGTTTAAGTAGGTATGGCACATACAGAATGCTTCCGAGCATTCCAAAAGATTTTAATGCTCAATTCCTGACCATATTTAGAGTCTTTCATGTTATATAAAATTTCCCGGATTCGGCTTGGTTTCAGAGATAATCAACCTTTTTTTCGACATAAGTTTCTCGACGTAACTCGTCATAAAACTTCTTTTTGATTACAATGCTACCACAATGTGTTTTAATATGACCACACCTTTGGCCTTGTAATAAAAAAATGGGAATAAACTTGACGAAATAACCTGTCCCTAAAAAAAATATTTAAAAAAATAATTTTAACAAATTATTGTTATGATAAAAAGTAATGGAAATGTCAAAAGTATTCAAAAAGTGTAAAACAAAAGAGAATTTTTTTTTTTTTTTTTTGGTGGGAATGGACATTAGGTCTCATAATAATTTTTGTTTATTTTGATATCTAGAATGCATACTTATAATCTTTTGGAATGCACGCGCCCGGGTGTGCCCTGTATGCTTATTTGTAAAAATGAAATTCCTAATTATCTTCTAAACCTAAAATATTCTCATAATCATCGTCAAAAGATTTTAACTATGCATTGTAGACATCAAAACAAACAAAAATTATTATGAGACCTAATGTCAAATAAGACCAAAAAAAATTTTTTTCTCTCTTTTTTTTAGACTTTTTGCATACCTTTTAACATTTCCAGTACTTTTTATTGTAACAACAATTTGTTAAAATTATTAATTTAAATATTTTTTTTAGGTACAAGTTATTTCGTCAAGTTTATCCCATTTTTTGATTGCCAGGCAAAAGGTGTGGTAATATTAAAACACATTGTGGTAGCATTGTAATCAAAAAGAAGTTTTGTGACGAGTTACGCCAAAAAACTTATTTCGAAAAAAAGGTTGATTATCTCTGAAACCAAGCTGAATCCAGGAAATTTTATGTAACATTAAAGACTCTAAATATGGTCAGGAATTGAGCATTAAAATATTTTGGAATGCTCGCGAGCATTCTGTATGTGCCATACCTACTTAAACAAATGTGTTTATTTCTTTAGTGTCCATCTTCTTGCTTTCTTATTTCATGACACATTGATCCCAGAGGAAACATGTGTATGTCTATTTTGTAGAGAATTTTATGTAGATTCCTTATGTACTAGAACGTTTTTTGCTATAAGCCACGGTTTACGAGTTATTTACGAAAAATTTAAAATAAGGACCTTTACCCCCCTCTACCCTCGTTAGCTCCACTCCTAAACACCAGTACTTTTAGTATGTGGTTTAAAACACCATTCCCTACAACTATGCCAAAATTCGCTTATACACGAGTTATTTCCCCCGACAGGCAACTTTTGGTCTTCGTTAGGTGGGCTATTAAGTATTTACGGAGTTACGTTAGTATCAAAATATCACAGTAAACATGTTCGCAAGGAAAAGGAAGTTTGACTTCTTGATCGTGATGTGTTGTAGGACTTGTAGGTATTAAAAACTATTATGTGATTATATTATAGATTCTGAATGACTTCAATACAGGTGGTCAAATGCCGTATTTTAATTACGGCATTTCTCAGAGCGTAAACGGACATCTCATTCATCTGGCTACGTTTTCTTGGAAGTGGCTGAATGATTTGAGGTTGGTTTTGGTTGTCTTATAGAGAAACTGGTCCTGTATCTGACGACCGAAAATGGTACCAAAAGATGCAGCCACTTCCAAAAAAACGTGACCAGATGAATGAGATGTCCTTTTACGCTCTGAGAAATACAAAGGTTGTATACCACTAATTGGAGTTCGAGGCCAACGAAACTACGACAGATGCGTTATTGTCAAATCTGTCAAAGTCTCTTATGTCATTGTCAAATAAAGTTGTCAGGTTTCGACAACCTTTTTGCTATTTAATTAATTTATTTAAAATAATTCATAATAAAAACATTACATACCTCGGTAATGTTTGTACGCCTTTTTGTTTAATATGGCTGTCACAACTAGGATTTTCTTAAAACACGTGATATGACAAAATTTTCTTGTAAAGAACTTAAAATGATAAGAGCCAACGTTTCAAAGCCTATTTTAAAAAGAAGTTGAATTACCAGTGAACACAAACAACAGCGTGCCATATTTATTAAGACAGTATGGTTAAATTCCTAAGCCCCCTGCCTTATTACGGGTTAAAATTATGGGAAAGAAATTTGGAAATGTAAAATGAAAGCATTTTTTATATTTTATTTGTCTTCGTCATCACTTTATCCTCCAGAGTCGAGTACTCTCCTACACATGGGAGTGTACTCCTGTAAAATCGAGTACACTCCCATAAAAGCCGAGAGTCCTTTATAACACCATCAATGTTGAGTCCTGAACTTACTATCGCTTATTTTAAGGTTTAAAATGAGTTTGTCACATTTTTACAAAACCTTAGATCTGTATGATAATTTAAATGGAAAACTATAGCACTGCCAAATAAATTTTTAGGTCAACGGAATTTTACGAATACGAAATGTGAACATAAAGCACGCTACAATGTATTATTCTGCAATTTTCTAAACGTATGCAGAAATAGGGTTTTAATTTATGTGTATAGTAGTAAACATTAAAACATTAAATTGCTGTACCAAATGTTATTAACACTTGAGGTGATACCAGCGCAATACCAACATTGTTACTAATCATTGCGGATAATTAAGTTTTTATTAAAATATCTTATATTTACGTGAAAATAAGTAAATAATATTGTTTCTATAAATTAAAGAATTAAAATTACCAATAAATAAGTTACCTTAACGTCTGTTTTTAGAAAATAAATATTTACTATTGTAAGAACATTTCATTGTTGTGGTAATATTTTCGTAGATTCTTTGGCCTCGAACTCCAATTAGTGGTTTAGGTAGGCATAATAAAAATTAGATGCATTTTAGATGTCAAATGAATAATAATAGATTGTTAACCAAGGGTCGAGAGTGAAGTGGTTGGTATTACTCCATTTCGCCAAAAACTGTTACCTAAAATTTCACTTCACAGCAGTGTTATTCACTAAGGAAACCGCCTTGCTGTCAGCTCTGTGCCAGCGCTGCGGCAGCGTCGAGCCTAAAAGTGGTATTCACCAATGTACTTTAAACGACACTAGTGCTCGACGACGAATGCGGCGTGAGCTGGAATTACACTGCGTCGAGAGTTTGACGGTTAATGTACGAGCTTCGTCGTATTCTCTAACGAAAAAAATAGCGACGAACTCGCCCACAACCTCGCTCACAGCCTCGATTCCTAACGTCAAATAAAACAGCTAGGATTTTAGACAAGGCTGTCTCGACGTCGAGCTCGTTGACGAACGCAGCGTCGAATGTGTGAATAAGAGAATAGCATAGCAAGGTCGCGTTTTATAAAGTTACAATTTACAATTTCGCTGTTTGCCTCTCTAACGCACGCACATATTGGCTAGAAAGAGAGGCAAACAGCGAAATTGTAAATTGTAACTTTATAAAACGCGACCCAGGAATCATTTCGCAGACCAATGTTCACCAAAATAACATTTCGCAATTTATTCATTTGACCAAATTATTGATTGGCATGATTTCATTTTTATAAGGCAAATTATTTGCTAACCAAATGTTTTATTTAGGTAGTGTTATATTATTTTTGCACAAAAATGTGTGTTCTGATTGTTATTTCAGTGTGCATACATTTTAATAAAACTTATTAGTCCGTGGGCTAGTCGGTCTGAAATTAGAAAACGGTATAATTTGGGGGTACCAAGTGTCTTTTTTACAGTAGTTAGACATATTCATAAGGATGTTAAAAAAGTATGATAGACATCTCAAAGTGGTAGCTAATAGGCATACGGGCTATTTCAAGATTTCCGTTGTATGACAGGTATGGTTAAAATTAGGAGGTACAAATTTTCCTTTTCACGGCTGTTAGGTAAGCTTATAAAAACGTCAAAAATGCAAGATTGCCATTTATAAGTGCTACCTAACAAAAATGGGAGCCAATCAAAGATGGTGGTTCTCAAGTTTTACAAAATCAAGTATATCTCGAGAAATATTAAATATATCTAATTACTCTCTTGAACAAAATTAAAAGCATATCTGTAAGCTTCATATTTTGCATATACACCATATTGCTAAAACCAACCAATAATTAATTATGACCAAATTTATGAAAATTTCGTGATTTTTATTTTTTTTGTGTCGTGTTTTTACATAGTAGTCACGACGCTAGAAAAATGAAATATTTTTTTATAGATAGTGTATTTAATAAGCTTTCATTTGATGTATATAACTTGTTGAAGGTATTAAAAAAACGACCCATAAAAAATATTTAAATAAATTGCAGTCATAATCCACCGTATACTTAGTGATTTAAGAGGTTATAAACTGCAAACTTATAAATGGCAATCTTGCATTTTTGACGTTTTTATAAGCTTACCTAACAGCCGTGAAAAGGAAAATTTGTACCTCTTAATTTTAACCATACCTGTGATACAACGGAAATCTTGAAATAGCCCGTATGCCTATTAGCTACCACTTTGAGATGTCTATCATACTTTTTTAACATCCTTATGAATATGTCTAACTACTGTAAAAAGGACACTTGGTACCCCCAAATTATACCGTTTTCTAATTTCAGGGCGACTAGCCCACGGACTATATTGGTAGGTAAGTTATGGAAATTGGTCTTTATTTTAAAAACTGTACAATGTATACAAATACATAAATTAAATCTAACTAACCTAAACCTATAGGTATCTAAGATTGGCCCTTATGGCATTGTACCGAGGATACTGGCGGCATTTCCTCGCTGTATCACAATACTGATGGGTTGTGCGAGGATATCGCCATCAGCTCTTACTCTCTAGTTACGTCACACAGCCCGCAGCGGCCGCCTTAAACGTAGTTCGTTGAAGATGGGACGGTGCCAGACCAGGGTGGCTACGCAAGTAGCATCCCACACCAACATCCGACCCATGCTCCAAGTAACCAAAGACACACCATCAGCTCTCTTACCATCATATCTGATAATACCAGTAGGCTCGAGAAGAGCAAGTACGACACTGGTACGATGCAGGCCGATCTGCGGATTATGTTGTCGTTAAGTGTCGCATCGTCTGGAAATACGGCCTGCGCTTTTTTGGCAACTTATTCCGTGGTGTCCCAGTCAGTCCACGTCTGTGCCACAACAGCATAAGAGACCCTACCGTACCGTACCGCGGCTTCTAGTTTCATGCCGGCTGCGAGCCTAAGAGAGAGAGAGAGGCCGAAGCCGGAAAATGTATTTTTCATCACACTTCTCTAATAGAAATGTCAGTACGTCATAGAATAATATTTTTTGTTAAAATTGTTTTTTTTTGTTGGCAAGTGTGATGAAAAACATTTTATGCATCACGGTCGGTAAGCAGAATACTAACTCGAGTCATTAAAAGCCCTCCGCCTAAGGCGTCGGGCTTCTAACACTCTCGTTAGTAATTCCGTACTAAGGCACTGATCTCACCGCAAGCTACTAAGCTAGGAACTATCGGCTATAAACATGAACTCCCGATACCGAAAAAGATACGCACTCCCGTGTAAATAAAAGTGACACGGCGATTCTCGCCCGGCGATGATAGCTGACAGCTGGACGAGTATCGCCGTGTTTCTTTTATTTACACGGGAGTGCATATCTTTTGTTCGTGTTTATAGCCGATAGTTCATAGCTTAGTAGCTCGCGGTGAGACCAGTCCCTTACCTACCTTGTTGCACAATGTACTATTAATAAGTGTCGCACTAATAAGAAAGAGTAATAGATAGTTAGATACCTAGAGAAAACTACGATACGCTACAACCGTGTGCTTACCATGATCTGACGCGGCATTATTAACGCGTACTTTCTATTCATCCCGCTCGCACTCGCGGATTTGTTCGAGCGAGCCGGATAGAAAATAAGTCCGCGATGGTACGGCTACTGGTCCACTATCGCCAAATTCCTGAAGCTCGAGAATTTATCTCTGTCACTTCAAATAGGCTTCATTAGTGTGACAGAGACGGATGCTCGAAATTAGTGCCCTTCAGAGTTCACGGTAGGTCTACACAGTCTACAGACTCTACAGTATTACCATAAGTTCGCAAGTAACGGTTACGTTAGCGTTTACTCCATTCGTAAAGCAGTCTATCACGCTCGCACTGATGGATTGGAGCGAGCGTGATGGACTATTTTACGTATCCACAAAATACTAACCGTTACTTGCCAACTCGTGCTACGACGGCTACTGGTTACCTAGCTGTATACCTCCAATTTGTGGCAGGCCGTCGTAGGCAGTATTCCTATTTAATATTCAGGGTGCGTACATCGAGAGTATCGTGGAAATTCCTCAAGCCCGTTGACGCTGTTGCACTACCGCGTATCCACTTACCATAGAAAAACTTAGCAATTGTCTTTGTCTCGTCAATAATTGATATTATTATTATACGGCTCGATTGGGAGTGACAAAGATACATGATAATGATAAGTACTCCTTTTCGATTTTATGACTTTAGTATATATAGTAGGTAAGGTTCTGATTGCTCGCATCCTTGCACATCGCGAGCTCTCTACGAAAGAGCTCCCCGGGTTCGAATCGAATGCTGATAAATGTGGCCATAAGGGCCTTATCACACTTGCGATTTACAAGCGAGGCGAAAGCGAAGCGAGCGCGCAGCGTGATCGTTGCGAGCCCGTAACCAATTCGCCGCGAGTGCGTTGCGATTTGGCCGCGATCGCGTAACGAATACGCTGCGCAGCCGTCAGTAAATCGCTCAGAGTGATCTGAGTCTTAGACAGTCACTAATAAGATTTATTATTACAAAATGGTTACCAACTCTTGACGCGGCAAACTCGCTGCGCAGTCGCGGCGTATTCGTCACGCGGTCGCGGCGTAATCGCGACACCATCGCGGCGAATTGGTTGCGGGCACGCGACGAACACGCCGCGCGTACGCTTCGCTTTCGCCTCGCTTGTAAATCGCAAGTGTGATAAGGCCCTAAGAAGTAAGTCCGAGTTAACCCAGCCACAGAACCAGCGCGTTTTGCAGGGAACTGTATTAGATATAAGTTTATTGTATGCTGTAATAATAATAAAAAAACATTTACAATAGGTAGGTATATAGTTTAGACCCGTGGTCCTTTGTGGTTTTTCGTAACTTCGAGTAGGTAGTGTGCAAAAATGACTGACTCAAGGTCCAGTATCTATCTACGTACAAAATCAAGAAAACACACAAACACTGGCTGTACAATTTCTTAGAATCTGGAAGGACTTCCGTAGCGTCAATTAAATCATGTAATTATCCATCGTTATCAAAAATCACTTGTTTACAGGTGATTATTGAATTGACATTATGTAACAACTTAGGTACTTACCTACCTAGAAAATAGTTATAGGTGAAAAACTTAATAAAGTCACCTGTTGTATGTGTGAGTGACGTGTTCGAATAGGCATTTGTTTTGTTTGTGTTACTAATTTCAAATATGTGTTCTCTATTCGAATACGTCACTCACACGTACAACAGGTGACTTTCTTAAGTTTTTCACCTATACATATTTTGCTTCGGATTAGCAAATTATTTGACACCTTTTAAACTACACTTCCTTTTTGTTTTTACCCTACTAAAACTGGTTTCATACTTTTTTTATGAAATCTGCTAACAGTAGGTACAATACCCGGCGGTAAGTTTACACATCGGTATTTGGAAAGAGACAAATAATATTTCATAAACCTCACATATGTTAGAGAGGGCCAACGCTCTATATAGCAGAGTCTCTTTCCAGAGACCGATGTGCAAACTTAATCGCCGGGTACAATAAGTACCTACATTATACATTATGAATTTATGATACGAGTTGCTAAGTTGATCATCAGTACCATTCAGTGGTGACATTACTGCGATGGCCAATCCGCTTGCCCATGGCGTGGCGATTATGGGCATTTACCTCCTAATGCGTCTATAGATAGAATAGATACGCATAGTTAATAGGAGAGGCATACGTCCAGCAGTGGACTGAGATAGGCTGATGATATGATGTGAAATACCTACTTTATTTGATTCTATGCTTTTTTTTAAATAATATACTGTGTTTGATTTTAAAGCACGGGCTTTTTCTTTTTCTAACCTTTTTAGTGTTCCGTAGGAAACAAGGAACCCTTATAAGAATAAGAATAATTTATTTAATTAATGTTAATTCTAATGTTAACGTAATTAGCGCATATTTATTTATAGTTTCGCCATGTCCGTCTGTCTGTCCGCTGCATAGCTCAGTGGCCATTAGTACTAGAAAACTACAATTTGGTACAGGTACTTATTAATCATTCCGACAAAGTGGCAGAATAAAACCTAGTTTTTGTTTTATTTATGGTGATGTGATGATTTTTTTTATTTGCGGTAATCCTGTAGTGTGGGGTATCATTGAATAGGTCACTTTAAAAGAATAATTAAGGGTCTTCAAATAAAGTTATTTCTGAAGTTGGAACATTTTCGAACATAACCGCTCAAGAATTAAATGAATCGTGCCCCTCCCCCTCTAACTTTTGACCCGTAGGTTCAAAAAATATGAAAAAAAATATTAATTGTGGGCTTATAGAATAGTTTAAAATAAAACTATTTCGAACATAATCGGCCCAGCTGTTTTCGAATAACTACGGAGCCCTATACTGAGCATGGCCCGACATGCTCTTGGCCGGTTTTTTGTTTTCTCAAATTGGGAATTTGTCATAGTCTACAACATATTTAGTTAGTTCTTGACATGAGGTTCGGCTTGTGTCGGAATTTTGCTGCGCTGTTTACTGCTAATTTATTAAAATTCTTGCAATACTTACAATTTATGTTGGTGGCAAACAAGGACACGAAGAAACGGTATGTACAGTCAGGAGCATAAAATATATATACAATTTTAGACCTTATATTCCAGACATAAGTAAAAATGTGTATAGGTACATATTTATACCCTTGACTGTATCTACAGTATATTACAATTATGTATGGCACCTGTCGTCGTGGTGTAACAGGAGCCAGAAGTCCAATATTTTGATTCTCAATTATTGGTAAAGTATCCGCTGCGTCGGACTCTTTTTTCATACTTATATAACAGGTATGCTGAATTAACTTTAGGTAACGTTCACTTTCTATAGTTCCTATACATGGCTGTGAAACTCACAAAACAATTTGAGAAATATCTAGTAGCTTAAATAAATGGCAAAGATAGATGTGGCAAATGTGCCCATGTCGAGTATCTACTAATATTAAATTAAAGATTCGGACGTATCAAGCAAAATCATACCTACGAATATTGGTACACAAGTAAGTACGCATTACTGCATTCTGTGCATCGCGTGACGCTGCATAGCGTTTGCAATCGCCACGGCGACGGCGGAGCGGCGCGGCGAGGGTGCCGGCTTGCTTGGCAGCACGTTGCACAGCAGACGCCTCTCTCTGTTTCACAACACGACCTACATGGCGGCCACTGCCACACATAATAATGCCACACAATCGCGTGCGGGGGCAGCGGACCTCCTGCTGATCTATTCGTAAGATGTTTTGTATGTAAGTATTTGACCGTCATTTCATTACCGTCAACACTGGTAACGTATGATTTACAACTATTCGCAGCCCAAATATCAACATAAAAATGTATTTCCTGTTCTAACGAATTTAATTTATAAAAATTTGAATTTCATTTCTGATGGCCTAGTGAAGGCCGTAGGAGTCCTCTGGATGCAGGACCGGTCATGGTGTCAACATTGAGGGAGCTCTATGTCCAGCACTTGACGTCTTTCGGTTGAAAACATGATGATGATTCTTACGAATTTCATTAATTGTGGCACTTAAAATTCCGAAGTGGCGAAACTACTTGCTAATTAATACCTGCTAATTACATGATAATTAATACCTACGTCGAACGATTGTTAAAAAATGAAATCCAAAAAATTATATAGTATTTTTTTTAATTTATTTTGTCTTTATGGAAATTATTATGACCTATTATTAATTTCTTAATTCGAAATTATTATATTTCGTACAACTCCTACCCTACAGGTACTTGCAGGAGTTGCAGGCTTTACTCAATTCACCTTAAAATATTTGATATAATTATTGTGTTACTATTCAACTTATAGTCTATAAATAAATATTACTCGTTTCGCCTTAAAAGATATTACAATTATTTTATTACTAGGTATTCGTCTATACATATTGGCGTTTATTGAAAGCGAGCAATAAAATTTTTATATTAATTCATTTAGTAACAAAAGTTGAGTGAGAAGCAATGTTAGTATGTACATAAAAATTAGTTGCTTAGCCTTCATTATCTCAAACAAATTACCTTAACTGTACAGGTAATAAACTATACCTAACTTTAATAGGTAAGTAGGTACTTACTTAAAACGATTGTGCCTACTAATGCACGTTTTCATGAAATCCCTCATGAATCTCATGATAATTACATGTATCATACTTGTATATGGTAATATGATTAGGTATATGGTACAGGCGCCAATATCCGACACATCCCCAATAATCAACATTTGCAATCATTACAGGTAATGTCGATGTCGTAGCAATAAACTTGTCAGCAAGGTATCGAAAATTGGGTCTTAACATGCCGATTGTTGGGGTGTTTACCCAAGGGTTTTATGTGTAGGTATAGATAAGATCGTAACAGAACATTTAATGTTGTGCACATTTAAAAACATCGTGGAACAACGTAATAATAGTTAGTTAATCGATTTAATAATTCACTCTCAAAAACATGGCCGCGGTTTATTGCTGTAATTTATTAATTTTCATAAAAAATATAAAAAAGGGTCGTCTCAATTAGACACATCACATATTTATCTACAGAGTATTATCGATCTACTTACAGTACAGCTTCCTCATGTACGTGTACTACAGTAGGTAGATAACGAGGTTATACTAGGACTAGGAACCTAGTGTTTCTTCATTTTGTAACGTTCATTTTAGGGCATTTTCGCTAGAAGAAATCCAAAATCTTTTTTTAGGTAGGTTATGCTTTATGTCTTTCAGAATAACGGGCTCTTTCAATCTGGGAGAACAAACATTTAAGATTTTCTATCGTTTTACTTAAGTACTTGCTTTCCATTTTGTAAATGCTGTAGGTATGCAGAGTTTGAAAAATGGTTACAAAATGGAAAACAAAAAATGAGTCTCTTTTTTCTCCTAGTAGGATCGTAAGAGCTCGTGATTAAGAGTAGGAAAACCTTTCCCTACCTATTTTGGAAAAGTGTTTACATGTATGTAATTATTGTTACCTATGTATCTACGAGCCCCGATGCAGTGGAGTTCGTCTAGTTCGAAACAATTTTTACAAATTTTTGAATATTTTAAAAATGATCACATTATGCTAATGATAAATTGTATGAACGTTAGGCATGGTTAATGTACTACATTTCTAGAGACACAACAATCTGAAGTACGCTTTTGTTGTTTAATAAATCGATTTTAACAAACCAGTGTCTAAATTATATTTTCGTTCACCACCGTAATTCCGCGCTTATAAGCTTGACGCAAAATTCGCAGTGCATCAGGTGTACCATGTCGTCTTTAATATTAATGGCGTTCTTTACATTCATTGATTATTTACAAAATTAAAAATTGTGGAAAAAATTTAAAAAAATACCTCTCGTATAATAGTTTTTTTTTTAATTCTTATTTATTAAATCCAAATATTTTATACTCAAAGAAACTACTTTAGTACTACTATTGAATAGTGAAGGTTTTGTCTCTAAACCTTTTCCCCCGGATGAACGGGATAATCTCGAAAAACTGTCTAACTGGACGAGAACATATGCATCGGGGCTCGTATTACTGATCAGCTGCGGATTTCATACTCCTAACTTACATGCTTATTAATTGGTATATATTATAGACTTGCGATTCTACGTGCCTGAAAAACATGCAATATTATTATGTACGCGTAAATATGTAAAATTATTACAATATCGTGTAGGGTTCCACTTTTGCGCATGTTATCGTTTCTTTGGCTATCACTTCGCACAATCTATTTTATGATCGCTTTATGTTCTCTGAAGTGGCGATATCAAGCGGAAATGTCGCTTGGCTAGTACGTAGAATCACATGGATTTGATCAGATTTGAGTTTATCACGATAAGTATGCCAATAACTATATCTATAAGATTAATTGAGTACTTACAATAAATTAGTGAGGAAGTATGTAGATATCCTTTGATGGGACTTCCATGTTAGGAGTTCCATGTTACGTGCTAGGATGTAAAGTACATACCTACCTATAATAGGTATCTACTGATAAATAATTTATGTAGGTACTTATATGTATACCTACCTATACAAGGTGGCAACATAAGTGCACTCCCCTTGCCTGTGAAGTTTGGTATACTCAGAACAGAGTCCATATAAGGAATTTAAAAAAATTCTTAAGCGAAAAATCTTCGGAAATAAGTAATAAGATGTTTTAAATTTTTAACTGACCTAATAAAATTCAGCTAATCAACGATACCCCACACTATAACATTTCAGTAATTTGAATACCTAAGTAAAACATTTTTTCCTATACAGTGGGTTAAACATGATACTGTTTTTTTATTAAAACGATGCAGATTTTTAGCTAAACCGTGAACATTATTAGATTCAAAACGAAAATTTTGAAAGTTATTAACTTTCTAAGAAAAGTTCATTGAGAAGCAATGTACTTAAAATGAATCGTTTATTTACACTTGGCGGCAAAGTTTGTTCAACTCTCGTGCCTTGAGACCTTCGCAAATGCTCAAGATTCCAGTTTTTGAACCACTCGCTACGCTTGTGGCTCAATTTTGGATAGCTCAGGTCTTAATATTGGCACGACAGTTAAACAACGACTTTGCCCCCTTGTATAATAAATAACTATTTCGCTTAGGTATATGTATCCTGAAATATGGTTCATATTTTATAAAAAGACCACCAACCCATTTAATTGTTGTAATGTAATCAATAATCGTTAGTTTTATTACTACAACACTTTTCACAATTGAACTTTCTTCGCCGGCTCTACTAATAGGGTATAGGGTGCATGTTTTGCTTCCCTACACACTAGACGCCAAACGTATTCGAGAACGTCCTTACGTTACAATTGCGATGCTAATCAAATTAATCATGAAAGGATTTACCGAACAATAAATTCTACACATAGAGTATTTTTAGCTATTTAGCAAAATAACGGTTGCTATGCTCTCACACTTTCGCTTAGCATTATTATGGTGACGAACTATTAAGCTTCCCGCTAAAGTGTAACGATTGCGTGGCCAATCATTTAGTAGAAGACTACTCGGAGTAAAACAAACACGATTTCGCGAAGCGGAATGTAATATGGGCATATTTATCACCCGCAGCATTTAAAAATGGCGGAGTTTCATAAACAACGACCTATTTTAGTATTAAATATTATGATTTTTTGATTGCAGGATAAAAACAGGCAGTGTGGCAAAGCTTGGAAAAAATTATGATAGGCTACGAGTAGGTATTTAGCAAAGACCAACCCCTAGGGGATTGTCTGTGGTCTTTAGCTATAATTTACTGTGTCCTAAATCATTTTATCCCACAGCGTTTATACTCATTTTTAATATTAAATAAGTTCACCGATGAAAAGTCTTCCAATGGATAAAAAAATTAAAAGGTATTATTTCACTATTGCACATCATGAGAAAAAAGATGGATAACATGGATATGGCAGTATTTTAGCGATTTAGTCCCAGCTCCGAACTTTATCTAGTGTATACATATTTTTAATTGCACATGAAAATTACTTACCTATATGTAGTAAGATATTGATTTTTTTTTGAAAACTTAATACAGAAATAAAACGACATATAATATCACAAAATAAAGTTATATTATAATTCTATGCAAGTACATAAACTACGAAAAATAACAGTTTATAATCTCTATGTTACATTACAGATTACGCCAAAGACATTGTTTTGTTTTATGTATTTCAAAGCTAATCTTACAATGTGAAGAATGAAAGTTTTTAGTACAAATAAACTGTCTTTGTGCACTGAGCGCGTCGCCTGGGAATGTTGATTTTGAGCACATACCCTACATTGATAGTAGTTATAGAATTTTAAACACAAGGGAAGGACTCTTCTCTTGTGGCGATGCGCTCAGCCTAGGGACCTGTTATTTACGCTATACAGGGTTTTGAAGTACAAAAGCAAATAAAATTATTATCACAAGAAAAGGCAAAATAAGCTTAAGAACTAAATTACAACTTAACTAAGCAGCCTTCCTTAACTGAGCGTGGCAAGCCTTTCGCGCTTCCTCACCAGTGGGTTACCTTAAAGTTAAGAGCGTTGACTAGTTGCAAGTGTCCAATTTTCTTTTCAAAAAATATACAGATTTATTCAAGTAGCTCTTTGGCCCACCACAACTGCATGGTCAATAATGGTATAGGCTACATTGAATAATATAATAATAGTGTTAAAATGTAGGAGCACGAAAGTTCACATTTGCGCCACGCCACTATGCTATGGAATTTATATGTCTGGATCGTGCACATGTTGCATTAGTAGTGTAAAATAGCAATAAGTATCTAGTCAGTAAAAAAAGTATATAATAAAGTTAAAATATTTTACAATGTATAATGCTTAAAAAGCGCATTGTTTCAAGATCACCATACCCGCTAAAAGCGACAGTGTAGTTATGCCTAAATTGACTCTTTCTCTCGCATAATGTAATGTAAAATGTAGTGTGATAATCGTGTTGAAATGTAAACACATCCCATAACTTTTCTCGGTTTAAAACACTCACCACGATCGTGTAATAAGATCATTGACACTTGGGCACAAAAAGCCTACTTTTCACATTATATCATACATAAACACTGTGCATCTACACCCTGTTGCTTTATGTCTTTTCCGTGCCAGAAATAAAATATGAACGGACCGTCCATACTATGTTCACTAAAGTACTTCATGGGTAAAAAAACAGGATATAGTACGTATTGAAATAAATGAATTCAGTAGGTAGAATCTTATACCTTCATTTTATCAAAAGCCTTATTCGTATCTTATTTTACTCATTACATGATGTACTAGCTTACTAATGTATGACAACTATCATAAGAACGAACAAATAAGATAAAAACGACAGTAGATCATATTTAACCCTAACTAATTAAACAAAATCTTGCACTTTTATTCAAATAGGATAAGGAATCGTCACGAACTGTGATTGCTGTACCAATTACCATTGCCATTCCGGGTTCTAGGATAGCTTAACATGGATAGCTTACCTCCGGTAGTGTTTCACTAAGTGATAAATTGATAATACTATGCCGATTGAAATGATCTGATATAACACATAACTCCTATGCTAATGGCACGCATGTGTAACTGAAAAGATTGTACTCCTTTGCCGGCGATCCATCACTTTTGTCAAAAACGCTTCTTGCTCCTATGCTACGAGTACTGGCATGAACTTGATAAATGCTAGTGGTATAAAACTCTTAGGACGTAGGAGTCTGATTTTGTTGATTACAGATCTGTGTCACCGGATACTAAAGAAGAAGAATTGGCTCAACATGGCGGTTCGTGACGGTACCTAAGGTTTATTTACTCGATTAATGATAATTTAGACTGGATTTGAAGCTCGTGTCAATAAGTTGTATTTTTCTCAGGCTACTACAATGACTGGTATAATTATGCAAGAAGAAGGAAATCGTGTGCAACTAAATCAAAATTAACTAATCGAACGTTATGAATTGATTGGACTTGGGTTGATACTTTGCTGTTTACATAATTACTAACGCTAAGGGGTGATTCGGGAAAGAAGTAGCAGTGTATGATATGGTATATTTTCGAACTGACCGGTTTTTATTATGCAGTACTAATTTTTTAATAATCCTTTTATATTAAACAAGCTTGTTTGAGTTTACGCGTTATTTACAACAACAAAGTTTTGACTTTTTGTACAACATTATTTGCCAATTTTTGTTTGGTATAGGTATATTAGGCCTATATTACACTATTAAAAATGTATACATTTTTATATTAACTGATTTCCGTTTTAGAGAATAGGATCTAATGAAAAAACACTTGCATTAGTTAACTGGTTCCTACTCAAGGCAGTCAGAAGTATCACTCACTACTTAAAGCTCTGAAATTATTTTTGTAGGGGATTGAATTTTCTGTCGAAAACGCAAAACCGCCAAAGTATAAACCTCTCAATTTCCAGTTAATGGAACAAGTTTTGTTTCGTAAAGTTCAAGACGCAATATAACTCGTTAAACATTCTGAAAAGTGTATTGTTAAAGGTAAAACCAGGTAATTACTGCCAAAACACTGTTCAAAATACTAAAGGTACCTACATTGGAACAAGCAACGCTAAACTTTCCACGTGATCATTTGATTGAATATGAATGGATTTTTGTTTGTTTCAAAGCTTTGTTTATCAGGACTATAAAAAAAATAAGTCCTGTTAAAAAAACCGATTAGTTTAAAAATGTTACCTCCGCCCAGACAATAATATGTGCTAATGAAGTATGAATTAATTGTGTAGGAAATACAATAGAATTCGTTTTGTTTGAGGACACCTTTTAATAGGTGTCTGGGCGGCAGGAGGGTAAAACATCATACGCTGTTATTTTTTCCAGAACCACTCTTTACATGTGCGTAATTTAAGCAAAATCTGTAGGTACGTTGATAAAATTGTTAGAATTTAAGTAATGTTATTCAATATTAATTAATTAGGTATCTTTTCAAAATGTTAAGTAGTCTATAATTATATGAATTGATACCTAATAAGCTACGAGCCCCAAGAATAACGGAATGTAATAAAATGTTTTCGTAAAATAACGAGTTCTACCCACATGTCCTACTGATGTTTTCTTCGAGTACATGAATGTAGAAGAAGCTACAATTAAATAAAGTAATCAACTAATGTAATCTCTTGGGATTACATCAGGATGCGTGTGTAATATGAAATTTAGTTACGCTGAAACGCGCATGCGCACGCGCTGCACACGCATCCGGTGTGGCTTGACCTTTAACATTAAAAATGTATAAATTGGTAAAATCTTATTTTAGTTAATCTTATTACATTCAGTAGTTGCAATTAGAGCGCCCAAGCTGCTATAATTATATTGTAGTTCATTTCCGTAGTACATAATTATTAATATTTTCATAAAAAACAATGGCCGCCTTGTTTACTAAGAAAGATTAGCAATAAAATATCTCTATAGATTTTTTTACAGTTTTTATAACGAAAAAATATTTACGATCTATTTTTAAGTAAAACCTTACTTCACAAACGTCGGAAAATACAAATTCATTAGGTATACATAGTTATACGTTTTGCCATTCATATTTCTAACATTTGAGAGAGAAAATGGAAAACGATTGCAATTTTTTTTATTTTCGAAGTGAACCATTTGTACACGATATTATAATAACAACAAAAGTATCACTATCCATTTCCCAGGTAGGAATAAAAAGGACAGAACTAACATTTATCTCACAAATACTATTAAAATGGGGAAGGACAAATCAACCTGACGTAAGTATATTTACGTAATACTCTGATCCTTGAAATACGTTAACCAAATCTTGATTTTTATAATGATAAGGTTTTACAAATTAATTACTTCATTATTTTAGAGATCCTCTGTGAGACTGTGATGGTAGTGATAGTGTAGTGTCTTCACTTTCAGAGTAAACACTACCCATAATAAAAGTCTCCTAACTTAGCGAGCAATTAAGTATCGTTTGCCCCTTGCCGTGTTATACAAGGTGCCCATGAGGAAAGGGAAAAATTCTAACAGCATATTCCTGAGACTAAAAGAAGCAAAAAAATGTAAAATGAGCTTTGGTCAAATATGAAATTTTTTTTTTTTATTTAATTTGTGTTTTGATGTTTTGAATGCTTTAATACACAATAAAAGGATTTTATTAATGAAACTATCGCAAAAAATACACTTTAAACTTTTTTTTACATTTGCTAGGTAATTTAAAATGTTTTTATTCATTTGATGTTTGTCAATTAAGTGTGCAGTGACAAGACTAAAACAACAAGGCGACAAAATGGTTTCCTAAAATGCGTTTATCATAGCGTAACGGTCTAAAATGGTTTTAAGAAAAAATCGAATTTTCTCTTAATTTATACTGAATCCAGAAAACTTCAAGACATTTTTAACCTATTTGGTCAGAAATCCGCTGTTGAATTTTTTCCCTTTCCTCGTGGACACATTGTAGAAATATTAATAAAACGGAAAGGGGCAATCGCTACTTATCGGCTTGCTAAGTTAGGAGACTTATGAATAAGGGGGTACTAAGTACAAACAATATTAAGATTTCCAGTTACAGTTTATAGTACAGGAATATTCCTACATGCAACCTTTTTTTAAACCGGATATATCTATGAGGATATATCTATCACTCGAGAAGTAATGTAAGTATATTTATGAAACATAACAATTAAAATAAAGGTATATATTACATACATTATATCATAAGCCAAACAATTAATTGTAAGTAAAGGCGTGTGTATTAACATCATCACTATTGTAAATGGAATGTTAGCACTGAATTAGAAAAAAAGGAATTTCTTATAAATTGTATATCTATGTATGTAATTATCTACGTAACAAATGCAATAAGCATAATGTGGTACTTCACTGTAAGATCATAATGATCCATGTTTCTTTTTATAGAAATTGTATCATAACTAATTTCCCTCTTTAGTATAGGAAAAACTTTTGAAAATATAACAAAATTGTATGAAGGAAAGTTCAGGTAAGACGAAAATTGATTGTTTGACTTCCTTACCTAACTTAGTGGAAAATAATATGTAATATTGCCACTGTTGCTGATTCAACTTGAATAATAAAATTAATAAAAAGGTAAATATATTATTCCTTAAGTTTCAATAAAATGTTATTTTATTGAATTTGTACAGGCAAATGCCCAATTGCGGCAAAATAGATAGGTGAAAACTGCCTTAGACTGTATTAATGTACATTTCCAAATATTTCAAAAGGAATAGTACCATTTTAGTATTTAATTTTCCAATTTTTTCAAATATTTTGCTAGTTGCTGTACATTTGAAATTAATTTAGGAATATGTGGCCTGGCCATGAAGCATTTCAAGTTTAACTTAAAATATAACATGCGTTTTTACATAATTGCACAAATAAGCTAAAACCAAGCAATGTTTTAGATTTATTTTTTATGGAATCATATTCCAACTTAAAGACTACTGATGAGCCAACAGAAAGTACCTGAATTTCGCGATATTTTCGACATGTAAACAAACATCCGAATTGTTTTGTAAAAATCTCATATTTTTTATAAAGAATCGTCATTCCAAAAATGGAAATATCCTTTATTTCTTGCACTAATTAATTGTTTTTTACTACATCACTAGTACTATGTTCTTAGTACTTGCGTTCGTACTAAAAACTTGTTTATGCATTAAAATTCTGGAAAAAATACGAGTATGAATACGTTGACTTAAACTATTCCTCACAGTAATGTGTAGGTTCAGAAGGTATACTAGGATTACTAGGTACATTAAAATAAGTTTGTGGTGAGTGAATATAAATTTAGCAGTTATTCGACTGTTACGGATTTCGCGAGATTTCGCGGGCAATCGACATTGCAGTTACGTAAAACAGCGATATGATACGCAAGCAGCTGCATGGGGATCACAGTGAGGATGCCCTGCAGGCAGTCAACAGTCTTTGGGACCTGCAGGCATCGCGACGCCAAGGCCATGGTCTCGTCGTCGCCCTCCTCGCAGACAACGATGGGCCTCCCCTGTCGCGCCGTCACCTGCTGCAGCGCATTCATGCACTTGGTGTGAACGGGGTCACGCATCACGATCATCACAACTGGCATTGAGTCATCTATTAGAGCTAAAGGCCCATGTTTCAATTCTCCAGCCATAATGCCTTCGCTATGCATGTATGTCAACTCCTTTACCTTTAGAGCTCCCTCCAGGCACGTAGCAAAATTGTAGCCGCGGCCCATTATCAGTAGCGAACGTTGACGGTATAGATCTTCTGCGAGTGCTTTCACTTCAGAATCCAAGGCTAATACTTGCCTAATTTTGCTGTCCAATTCATGAAGTCCAGCTATAATATCAGAACGACGTTTCTGCAGTGAAATACGATCCTCGCTGATTACCAAGGCAAACATGACGAGTGATATAAACTGTGAGGTGTAGGCTTTAGTGGAGGCTACACCAATCTCGGGACCAGCATTGACATGCACACCACAGTGTGACTCACGGCAGATGGAGCTGCCCACTGTATTAGTGATTCCAACAATTAATGCACCATGACGTTTGCAGTAACGCAGGGCCATTAAGGTATCAGCTGTCTCACCCGATTGTGAAATAAAGAAACAAACATCATCACGGAATACTGGAGTGTTTCGATCCAAGAAATCTGAGGCAAGTTCTACCATGACTGGAAGCTCAGTTAATTCCTCCAACAACTGACGGGTTGCCACAGCACTGTGGTAACTAGTTCCACAAGCAATTAACATTAATCTGCGACAACGCTTAATCTCTGGGATATAATCTTTGATGCCTCCTAGGGTAACAGTACCATTAGCAAAGTTAAGTCTTCCCCTCATTGTATTAACAATGGATTCCGGCTGTTCAAAAATTTCTTTTTGCATGAAATAGTCATAGTTCCCTTTCATAATTTGTTGTAATTCCAATTTCAAGGTCAAAATTTCTCTTTGATGCGGATCATTACTGCTGCCTGACAGCCGGTGAATGCTGAGGACCCCATCCTTTACATGGGCAACATCGTCATCCTCAAAGTAAAGGACACGGTTAGTATGTTCAATTACGGCAGATGCATCTGATGCAAAGAAATATTCTACAGTACGCTCTTCTTCAGGTTCAAAGTGGGCGTGACTGTCAACTCGGGGGACAGTGGGAACAACTCCACGGGTTGCTTTATTATTGGTGTACATAATTGGGACATGGTCACTAGTGTTGTGGTGATGCATTTTAAGTCCCACAAGTAGAGGACTTCCTCTACGAGTTGCAACACACTCATTAGGAAAATAACGTGATTTGAAACATAAAGCAAATGCCCCCTCTAACTGTTGGATTACCTGCTCAACAAGTTCTTGGAAGTTGTAGTCCTTATGCTGGTTGTATAGATGATGGATCAATTTGGCAATGGCTTCAGTATCAGTTTGGGATTCAAACACATACCCCTTTTTCTCAAGGAAGGTTTTAACAGCCTTGTAGTTGGTGATGATGCCATTATGAATGACAACGAAAGCGTTATCATCGCCTGAGCGCTGAGGATGCGAGTTGATGGCGCTAGGTTCACCGTGAGTAGCCCAGCGGGTGTGGGCGATACCGCAATGTGACTCTACGCTGTCTTCCACGCACAAATCCAAGCTTCGCTCTTGCAGTACTTCTTCTAGAGCAGCTACCTTGCCGCTGTTTTTAACAACCGCTATATCTTTCTGGTCTGCGGCATCAATTGCGACGCCAGCACTGTCGTAACCACGGTATTCTAAGCGTTTCAAACCAGTAACCAGCAGTTCTAATATTTCCCGCTTGGTCTTCGGAGTCAAGTGATTAATGTATGCAAATATTCCGCACATCGTTACCGGAGTGACACGTAAGGCTCGACTGAACGAAACGACGACTCGCGAGAGACTGCGATCAACAAAACATAAAACTGATATTGAAGGCCTACGTGTATTGCTCCTACCACTAATGAGTTACTTTCACTTGCGGCGAAGCACACGTCATCGTGTTTCGTTATCACAGATACAAGTTACCTTACTGGTAAATTATCGCGGCAAAGTTTTCTGCCGACGTAGAAATTGTAGATACGTGGTTGTCAAAACTGACATTTAACTTTTTTTTTTGTGGTTGTGTCGTACTGATCCCAGGACAGTTTGCCAATGTCAAATGTTTTAAATGCCTTTGCCTACACTTGCAAGCTGTGGACTACACTGTGTATCTTAAACAGCCATTAAGTACGCCCTTAAGCCCATAAAGAAAAAAAAAACAGCCATACTTAGGCCGGCCTTATACGAGGGTGGTTTGATAAGTAACTTGGTTTGACATGATAATTGATAAAAAAGAATATACGTGTTTTATATATTTTATTTTTCTACGTAATCTCCCTGAATTTCAACGCACTTATCCCAACGCTTCTGAACTTCTCGATGCCTTCAAGGTCATGGGCTTCTTCCAGGTCCTCAAAATATGCGTTTACTTACAGTATTATCTCTTCATTAGACTGAAACTTTTGACCTGACAGATTTTTTTTGAGTTTCGGGAATAGATTATAGTCTGAACGAGCTAAATCTGGCGAATAAGCAGGGCGCGGAAGCATTTCAAACCGTAATTCCGCCAATTTTTTTTGTTCCACGAGAAGACACGAGTTCACCGGAGCATTGTCATGGTGAAATATAATGACCTTTTATTTCGCCACCCCTGGGTCGCCTTTTATAAAGTTACAATTTACAATTTCGCTGTTTGCCTCTCTTTCTAGCCAATATGTGCATGCGTTAGAGAGGCAAACAGCGAAATTGTAATTTGTAACTTTATAAAACGCGACCCTGGACGTTTTTCAGCCATCGCTGCCTTTGGTCGAAAAGGAAAGCATAATATGCCCCAGTGATAGTTTTTCCCTTTTCAAGGTAGTCAATTAAAATAATCCCTTTGCATCCCAAAATACAGACGCCATCACTTTTCCAGCTGTTGGGACGCACTTCGCCTTCTTTGGAGCCGACACACCATGGCCAATCCTTTGTCTCCACTGTTGTTTCGTCTCTGGAATATAGTGATGAATCTAGATTTCGTCCATGGTTACAAAACTTCGAAAAAACTCCACGAGATATTTATTAATCACCTGCAAGTTTCCAGCAGATGCTCGCATGCGAATACGCTTTTGTTCTGGAGTGAGTAGCCCGAGTAGCCGCGGCACCCATCTGTATGGCGGTTTTCGACGCCACGTCAAATACATAGGGCCTATGTATGCCTATGTCATAAACACTGGAGTGCTGAGCGGTCGACTCCCGGCCGATTCAAAAAGTCCCCGAGTGCCGAGCGGTCGACTCCCGGCCGATCTGAAAAATCCCCAAGTGCCGAGCGGCCGGCTCCCGGCCGATTCGTTATTGCGTATTTGGCGCGAAAATTTAAAGTTTGTGCGCACATTTAAGTTGCGTTATTTCTAAAAATATATCACTGAAGACATAAAAAATCTGTCTTTATTTAAAATTAAGTGTATTTAATATAAATATTAGCAGATATTCCTTAGTTTAAAAGCATTTGATAGCAGTGCATTCGTCAAATATTTGATACCCGGTAAATTATGATTTTAACCGTTTATTTCTATAAAAAATGTTATGCGATTTAAATATAATTATGCTTAACTAAGTGATAAGCAATTTACAATCGTTTAATGTTCCATTTATTACATTTAAACATATTTATTTCATAGTTTATTACAAAGATTTGGGTTATGAACAGGTTTGTTTCAGAGAAATCGGGCATTTATTAATGTATATGTAACACTACTAGCCCCAAATTAGATATAAATAGCTGGGTTAACTATTTGGTAACTTAAATATATAATCATTTATTTAAAAACTCGATCATATTTCATTAAAAAATGTCGTCGTTGATATACCGGGACCCATGTGAGTGCCGAGCGGTCGACTCCCGGCCGATCTGAAAAATCCCCAAGTGCCGAGCGGCCGGCTCCCGGCCGATTCGTTATTGCGTATTTGGCGCGAAAATTTAAAGTTTGTGCGCACATTTAAGTTGCGTTATTTCTAAAAATATATCACTGAAGACATAAAAAATCTGTCTTTATTTAAAATTAAGTGTATTTAATATAAATATTAGCAGATATTCCTTAGTTTAAAAGCATTTGATAGCAGTGCATTCGTCAAATATTTGATACCCGGTAAATTATGATTTTAACCGTTTATTTCTATAAAAAATGTTATGCGATTTAAATATAATTATGCTTAACTAAGTGATAAGCAATTTACAATCGTTTAATCTTCCATTTATTACATTTAAACATATTTATTTCATAGTTTATTACAAAGATTTGGGTTATGAACAGGTTTGTTTCAGAGAAATCGGGCATTTATTAATGTATATGTAACACTACTAGCCCCAAATTAGATATAAATAGCTGGGTTAACTATTTGGTAACTTAAATATATAATCATTTATTTAAAAACTCGATCATATTTCATTAAAAAATGTCGTCGTTGATATACCGGGACCCATGTTTCAAGGTCGCGACCGTGGCCATTTTGTTTCATTTCAAATGAAGATAGAATAGTATGGATAAGACTTCGGTTTTTGGATTTAATACTTATTTTGGTTAATTGGGTTGGCTAAATACTTTTACATGTACAGACAGTGACTTTTCCGCACCAGTGCGGAAATTAATTACATTAGTATCTTTCTTATAATGCGTTGTAGAATGGTATAATGTTAGTGTCGAAATGTAGGTCATCTTCACTACTCGTGTCGGTTTCAGGCACTCGTTCAGACACTATTATTATAAATGACTATTTTTCACGTGTATATTTATTTGCTATGCTGTAGTTATAAATTTAAGATGTGCAGGAGCGAGAGGAAGAGTCTCAGATGTACGTGGTGGTCGAGGATGTAACAGGTCCAACATTCCCTTTTGGTAATAAAAGGCGGCATTTTCAAATTTTGTAAGCGCAGACCACTCTCAGCACCTACATTTGTGAGTGAGTTTAGTGAACCGTCCCACTTTGTCGTTTGCCATAAGGCCGCTTTGTCAGTTTATTCATATGAAGATACAAAGAACCCTCGTCTTTATGGTAAGCGACAAAGTGGGACGTTTTACTAAAAACTAACACATTTTATTAAATTTGGGGCCCTTTTCTACTTCCACGAATTGTTGGACAGAGTATATTGTCGTCCCTAAGTCCTACAACAGAAGCCTTAGGTAATTTACCTTACCATGGGACTAGGTCGTTTTGTGTAAGATTTTCCAATGACATTTATTTATGAAATAAAACTATGAAAAACGGATAAACTCACGTATATTAACTAACTTTAATTTCAAACCGACGTCATCCGCAGACCACGAACCCTGTAGGTAAAGTTTTCGAAACGTCGGAATGAAGTTAAAGTTAGTTAATATACGCGAGTTTATCCGATTTTCATAGTTTTATTTCATGTGTAATCCTAGCGGTATAACCGAAGAAAATATATTGACTTTGAAATATTATTTCTATTAAATAATGTACATGGAGAGTTCATCATAGATTTGTTTGAATCTAAGTAGTCATAGAACACATCAGAAGTCGTATCCACACTAATATAGTCCTGGTGAAATGGAATCATTTTGACAATTTTTGTGTATTTTGAAGCGATTTAGTATTAAAAGTTTTAATGCTAAGGTATCGTATTTATACATTTTTTGGATATTATTAAATGTAGTGTTTAATCCTGTACATTACAAATCAAACACATGTTGAAAATATATAGGTATACTTATTTTGAAACAATCTACGAGTCATCTTTCTACCTCAGTTTTTGAGTGTCGTATTATTCGACAAATTTTATTTACAAAACCATTAGTTTTCCTTCAGACGCCGAAGTGAACACATTTTCCATGAGGCATTATGCAAAATAAATACAAAATTTGAAACTAATAATCAATATATGATTACAAAACAAATTTTTAAAGTTTACTCTGTGTTTGACTGATGTTGTACGAAAATAATTTTCGACGTAACATTTACGTGCTTGTAATTTGTAAAAGCTTTATGCAAGGGTATCATTTTACTTTCTTTTCTTGTTTGTACATGTATATTGCTACAAATAAACCTATTTTTTTTCTCAAATCAATGCCGTATTTTATATTACTAGTGTCTTCTACACAAAAATCCGGAAAATGTTTGCTCGGCCTACGTTCAACGAGGACTAGCAAATTACACTTTTACCAAAAATATATGTTTGTTAACAGAATTAATAGCCTATTTCATACTTATTATAACGCTGTGCGTTTTTTATATAAGCTTCATACAATAACACACAATAATCGTTAAATTTGTAACTCCCGCCAATTTCTCGTTGACCACCCGTCGGACCCCCTGGCACTTGACTATTTTCGCGCAAAATGGCGCCGCCACCTGACAGCTTTTTGACGTAACGGTCCTGCCACCCGAAGGGATAAGGCTGTCACTCTCACGCCACGTCAACAAAATGTCAAAATTGAAATTAAATTTTACGCGCACGCGTGTACCTATAGGTCTATATTGCTCTTTGGACCAAGACTTATATAATATATAAATTAATCTTTGGCGTTGAACCTGCGGTGCCAATATATCGGAGTTGGCGTCCAAAAGGTTAAACTTTTAACCGCCGCCGTAGTCTGCTATATCATACAATCAATATTAAGCTCACTTGGCCATTGTCTGATAAATAAGACAAAAGTCTGATTAGGTTTTTATTATGGCGTGTACATTGACCCATTCAAATGCCAGCTATGAATTGCGTGGTGTAATTTCGAGTTGATGGCATTATTATTGTTTTCAATGGTAGCAATTAATACCAATTCTGTACTAAACACTGCAATATGAATATGAATCGATAGAATTCAGGACCTGGTCCCACCATTATTATAACGTTATAATGGCGGGAGCAGACTATTTGAAATATAATATACCTACTATTATTTACAAAAGGTAGCGCAAATGGTACCAATTTAGTACTATACATATACAGGGTGGAAAAAGATTTTGGGTCAGTGAGGGCATCTACCAGATCCCGTGTAGCTACGCGAAAATGGTCTTAGAAGACCTTCCTGCGATTTTCAATTAAAGAAGATTTGCGTTTTCAGATTTTGGAAAAAGTATACAGGATGCGAGGAAATGGTCATTTTTGACAAACTTTTTTTTTGATGCCAATCGATCCTGTTTTTGTTCAGGATTAAAAGCTTGTATGGCACCAAAAAAAAATTTTCGGCTAGATCACAAATCGAGATTTAAAATTCCCATACAAATTGTATGAAAATTAAAAATTATTTTTCACGCTTCTTTTTTTATGCCTATCGATTCCATTCCTATCCAGTACCAATAGTTTCCTACGGGTCAACTTATGGCAATGTACAAAAAAGCCTAAATTTCAAGAAAACCGTTTTCATACATTTACTATGAAAAAAAAGTGAAACCTTAATTACTTTATCTGTCACGATAATTAGTCGTCCTATGCTAAATAATAATAATAATACTGTATGAAATCATTAGCAACATTAATTAGCGTCACAGATAATGTAATTGATTTTCACTTTTTTCCCATAGTCAATGTATGAAAACAGTTTTTTTTATTTTTGTTTTTTTTACGTTGCCGGAAGTTGACCCCTAGGAAACTATTGGTACTGGATAGGATTGGAATCGATTGGCATAAAAAAATCAAGCGTGAAAAAATATTTTTTAATTTTCATACAATTTGTATGGGAATTTTAAATCCCGATTTGTGGCTTTTCTAGCCGAAAAAAATTTTTTGGTCCCATACAAGCTTTTGATCCTGAACAGAAACAGGATCGATTGGCATAAAAAAAAACTTTGTCAAAAATGACCATTTCCTCGCACCCTGTATACTTTTTCGAAAATCTGAAAACGCTAATCTTCTTTAATTGAAAATCGCGGGAAGGTCTTCTAAGACCATTTTCGCGTAGCTACCCGGGATCTGGTAGCTGCCCTCACTGACCCAAAATCTTTTTCCACCCTGTATATATAACAGGGCGTCCCACGGCGATGCCACATGGAGGGAAAGTACCTTAAATATCATAGACAGCGTATTTTGCTGAAAGAAGACTTTATTTTATTTTTAAGACTTTATTATTAATTTTTTTTAGATTTAAAATGAAATGAATGCAAAAAAAAATTTCGCGACTTCGGAGAAAAAATACCTTAATTATTGGAAATGAACATCTTACTTAAAAAAGACATCATTTCGATTTAAAAAACAAGTTCCAACTTGTTTTCAAATTTTTTTGATTTTTTTTTAAAACTTGAATGATTTTTTTTTGTTTTCGACCTATGTTATTTGTTATTTAGCAAAAAATAATTCTCACATTGAATTCTTTCGATTGGTTTGACAAAGCTACAGGATATTTTTTTCTCGTGTAGCGGGTTCTATTCCCGGGTTAGACTTGTGCGCCGATCTAAAAATGGTCGGCGGCGGCGTTTGCTGAAAAGTCGGCGGCGGCGGCGTGATTTCGGCGTGAAATCGGCGTCAAGGTCACATGAATAAAAAAGCGGAATTCGATAGTATCTTTGTCATAGTTTAGATCAATACAATATAAATGTTTACCAGACACCTCCACTGACCACCTCATCCAACATCTGATCAGTAGATATCAGTTTTCTCTTCCCACCATGGCCTAACATAATATTTTCAACAGTACCTAACTGGGTTTAGTTAGACTAGCTCTATTCACATTACGTCTCCCAAATCCCCTATCATAGCATGCCATAAGGATAATTAGGGCGCAGCTCACGTCCATTGGATTCTACCTATCTTTACCAGGTGATCGGTCCATCATATTGGGAGGCATCCTATGATGCGTCGACCAGTATATGCTTGCCACTAAAAAATCACTAGCCCCACCGGTAGTTTTGCGAGTAATGTATGTCCAGCCCACTGCCACTTCAGTTCATCGAATTTTTGAGCTACGTTGGTGCTTCCAGTTCTGCGGCTCTCAACTAGAGTTTGCAACATCCGTTGATTTTCAGGATTTGGATAATGCGGATATGGAAAATCAGAGCATCCGGATACTTCGCAAAATGCGGATCCATTGCAAACACATGAATGTTTTTTTAAATATTGGCACAGCAAAGTGGCTCCACTCCACATCGTAAGTGAAAAGTAGAGTCCAAATCGCAGCGGCAACGAACAGGAGACCAGCAGTAACCTGTCAGTTGCCACCGCCTTGGTGGCCCGCTAGATGCTTCTTGAGAATAGGCTTTTAAAGTAATGATTTAGCTAATGGATAAAAACATACACATTGAATACTCACTTCCAAATCCTCAAATCTGATACTGCAAGCGGCTCACCCTACGCTAACCCGAAGTCCCGAGGGGTGAACTCACACTATCTATCCTACACGAACTACCCACGCTGTCAGCGGTTATGGCACTCTAATAGCAGTTATGATAATATTGCAGTATCAAATTTGAGGATTTGGAAGTGAGTATTCAATGTACCTATATGTACCTATGTTTTTACTCATTAGCTAAAGCATTACTTTAAATTCAACATTTCGATAAACCTGGAGGTTATGACTGGCAGTGGCACGTGTCTCAGCAGCATCAGGTCAGGTTTGAGGAGTTGTGAGTCAGTATTAAATCCGTCTGCATCTTTTCATCCAATATTCCGCAGGGTTTGAAGTTCAGAAGAATCAGTGTATGTTGCCAGTGATGACATACGGTACTAAACCGTGGTCGCTTTACCCAAAGGGCAATGGAGTGGGCTGTGCTAGGAGTCTCTCTGCGATATCGGATTAGAAATGAGACCATCCGCAGCAGAACCAAAGTAACCGATATAGCTCTTCGAATCGCTAAACTAAGGTGGCAGTGGGCGGGGCTCGTTGCGCGTGGAACCGATGGCCGTTGGGGCGGTAAGATTCTCGAGTCTTCTTGAGGCTTGTTTTATTTTCATTAAGTTATAGTATTTTGCCTTATTTAGATTTAACGCTGAAATAAAAGTTGTTCAGTTTACATTTTAACTACATTTGAATATGCAAAAAAATTATAACCATGTTTTACAACTTCAAAATTCTCCTTTTAAACTTTTAAAAGTTTTAACGGTCTTAATCACAATAAGATCTATTATCTGCCCTAGTATCCAAATAAGCCAAACCTGAGGGCCGAAGACCCGATGGCGAGGCGTCAAACCCACGAAGGCCGAAGGCCCGGAGTGTCACGATTTCAGTGCTCTCCGATACAATTACGCTTCCCAACCGTCTTAACGCCAACGAAGGCCGCAGACCCATCTCACATAGAGGCGCGCAAACACGTCTCTATATCTAAATGGGTGTTTCTATCATTTCGTGCAAATCGGGGGATTTTGGGAGAATTTTTTATTTTTATTTTTTTGTTGCGGCAATGATGAGACCTACGAAAAAGAAACATAAATCTATAATACATTTTCAATTGTACGCGAAATTGGCCGATTTATGAACAAAAGACTTTTCCAAAAGAAATGGCAATGACGTATAGAATATGGGAATGAAAATGCGATGTTGGTAATGATGGGTCAAAAAAAGAAATAACGTAGTCGTAAGTTTAAGTTTGAATTTTGAGATATTTTAATGAATAACTTGTTATATTTGGAATATACCTACTGAAAATGTAGTTTTGAATATTACTTATTACTTTCAACTGTCAGGTGCATGATAAAAAACGAGAATGGTCATTAACATAAAATGGTGGCAAGAATTTAATACTGAAATTAATTACCATAATTTTTAGTTCATTACCATTCTCTTTAGTATGTTAACAATAACTGACGGTAATGACAAGAATGGTAATGACTTTTCCTTACCTTTTGTAGTTTAACTCTTTAAAAATAAATGCAATTGCAGGTCCATTCATTCACTAAGCATTCGAATAGAATATTCATTATTTAAGTATTCACAGTTCAATAAAACACTTAAAAAATAATATCAAAACAGTGCAAATGGTAATGAAAAAAAACTGTACCAAATCCAAAACTCCGCCGCGATATATTTTTTCATAAAAAAATGGCACACGTGCGTCTTGTTCACTGGTTACTAGCCGACTGAGGTGGGGATTGCGGACAGAGGTAACTTCGTATAGAATAACATTTGCAATGCCTACTGGCCAATTCCGTTGTTGCAAATAATATTTATGGTAATGATTTTTTTTTCTTTACAAAAAGATTTTGCTGCAGTGAATTTAAAAATTCATTGTTAAAACTGTTAAACCACTAAACTTTCATTCCCTTATAAATACTTCATCTAAATTAAGAAGTTGAGTCAAAGTAGTACATGTAATAGTTATGTAATTCGCTCTCAAATCTGTAAATCTAGGTTTTGACCGATGATGGTAACGAATTTTTAGCATGTTTATATTTTATTTATATATTTCATGTTGCAATAATATAATTAATTTTAGATGCTAAGTATACCTATGAACATCACGCAACATATAAAAAATATTTGAAATGAATATAGGAGTTAGTTTATTTTTTATTTCAGCAAACATATGATTTGCACGAAATGATAGAAACACCCAAATAGATAGCGAAGACCCAGTTTCGCGTAAGGGTGAAGACCTGGAGCTTCCCACAGAGGCACGCCAGGTGACGAGGCTGAAGGCCGAGCTGCCAGAGCCTAGCGCTCCCATGCTACACAATGGTTTAGTGTGACACTCTGTGGCCCTCCGATTCGTTTCGATCCCTTGCGAAGGTCGAAAGCCGAACTCCACTTAGGGCTGCACACAGGTGCGCCAGCTCGCCTCACTCGTACTCATTGGGTGGTTTGGTGGTTATTCATGGTTTCAGCCAATATAACTTGATAGTCGGCGAACCGAAGTTGATGACAAGCCCATCCCATTCCAGTCCAAAATCTTGAAAACGTCTTCCAAAGCAACAGTAAACAGTTTTGGAGACAAGACATCTCCCTGTCTTAATCGTCGCTGCAATGGTCTGGATTTCGAAAACCGATCTTTAAGACGAACTAGGGGGCTACCACTATCTCCTAATGCGATTCAGTTTAGGACCTAAACTGAATCGCGATGTGTCAGTTGCATAGAATAACTATCAAAAATTGGCTAGCCGAACCTAAACTGAATTGCATTTAAAAGGTAATGGTTTGAGCCTATTTGGCTTACTTGTTCTACTGTTTGTTGGTTGGTTGTGCTTTGGACACATAGACCGCAAACCTGGAGAAGATCTCCAAAAACTTAATGCTACAAGAAAGATTGGAAAGAAAAGGTCGAGAGGAAGGAGCCCCATGTGCTGGAGAGATCAGATCCGCACCTCACTCAACTTTCGGGTTGCTGAAGTGATCCACGCTGCGTAAAATTGGAGTGGTTGGTGGAAGATCGTGAAAGAGAAATTGATGAGTTGATAAGTCACAACCCCCAGTTGCTACCGCTGAAGATACTGTAGTACATCCCAGGTCTCGATCAATTCAAATGCTTCATAGACCACGAACACGAACGCTACCCTGAGGGGCAAGTATATCCTGACGTTGCTTGTGTATAATGTGTATATGTGATTTACGGTGCTAAAGCTTTTTCTAGAAACCGAAACCGGCATGTTCAGGAGGCTGGAAGTCGTCGAGCCTAATGCCCCGGCCACGACATTGGTCTAAGGCGACCAGCGGCGAGCGAATCCATGAGTTGGAGCGGGAAGCCGATATGGGTACGAGAGGGAGCACCATACGTTTTCCGCTAAGCCGGTCGCCTTAGACCGATTTCGTGGCCGCGGCGTAAGAACCTACGGGTAATGAGTGATAATACTCGAAAGCATGGCTATGTGTCGATAGGTTGACAGTAAATTCCCTATATAAGAGCATTGTATAAATACATAAAGCAAATACGAAGCTTAGTTTGTAGTATTTAGCCCATAAGAAATAA
The DNA here is from genome assembly GCA_025490895.1 of Thaumatotibia leucotreta. Lineage (NCBI taxonomy): Eukaryota > Metazoa > Arthropoda > Insecta > Lepidoptera > Tortricidae > Thaumatotibia > Thaumatotibia leucotreta. Next base: position 44,619 of record JALPQI010009541.1, read on the forward strand.
CTCTGTTATTCAGTCAAGGCCACGCCGATTTCACGCCGACCATTAGTCGGCGGCGGCGGCGTGGCAAAAAAGGTCGGCGGCGGCGTGACGCCGGCGCGGCGCACACGTCTATCCCGGGTTAACCATGAAATTATTTAAATGCAATTCAAAATGTTTTTTAAATCGAAATAATGTCTTCTTTCAGTAAGATGTTCATTTCCAATAATTAAGGTATTTTTTCTCCGAAGTCGCGATATTTTTTTTCCATACATTTTTTTTTCAAAAAAAATCAAAAAAATTTGAATGCAATTTTACTAAGTCTTAAAAATAAAATAAAGTCTTCTTTCAGCAAAATACGCTATCTACGATATTTAAGGTACTTTCCCTCCATGTGGCATCGCCGGGGACGCCCTGGGTCGCGTTTTATAAAGTTACAATTTACAATTTCGCTGTTTGCCTCTCTAAAATCTGTGTCTCTGAAATATTGCCCCAACTGTTGGCGAGAAATTCAAAAAATCTAGGGCTGGATGTGTGACCAGCCCTAGATTTTTTGAATTTCCCGCCAAAAGTTGAGACAATATTTTATTAGCAGTGGTCGGATATCCCGGTGCAACACCAGGGTCGCGTTTTATAAAGATACAATTTACAATTTTGCTGTTTGCCTCTCTTTTTAGCCAATAATATATGTGCGACCCAGGGGATACCAAGTAGAAAAGTTAATATGGATATGACCTAAATTCCCGGGTTTAGTTTGAAAAAAAAAATATAGATATGATAGGAATACAGGCAATAAAAGGCAGCTCAAATTGCGAACATAAACGAAATCTTTGGGACTTTTACAAATCGTTGTTCCAAACACTTTTTTTTAATTCGGACATGTTTGGGCTTGTTCGACTCAGGATCACGAGCTCTTTTAATTCTGAAGTGTCTCAACAAATTTGCTCCTCTGACATTCGTAGAAGTGGAAAGGACATTTTCGGCGTACAAATAGATTTTGTATGTGAAAAGGAATCGGTTGAAAATAGGGAATCTAGAGAAAATAATTATATGCTATTTTAACTTTATAGAACCTAGTAAGCCATAATTCTTTCATAAAATACATATAATTTACTCTAATGTGTCTGCATAGGTGTGTCAAGTCTTCATGCTTAAAAATGTTTGATTTTATGTTACATGCACGAGGATGTTTAATCCGTAACCAGGTATATTTTTTCTAACTTAGTAATTAGGAAGACCGTGTACCATTCAGTGGTTATTGGATACAATTTTTCTATAACTTTAAAGTAATAAAATTTTGAGGTATCCGCGGGAGACCTCACCTAAAATGTTTAATTTAGGCTGGGTATGGATATTGTTTTATCCTGATCACGGATTAAAATAATCGTGTATTACTATATGATACTTCTGTTTTTTTTTACGTTCGCAATTTCTAGAAGTTTAACCTATTGTGCCTTAGTAAAAAGCTTCTATTTTTAAAGCTAAACTCTTTTATTTAAGAATATTCATACCAAAAGGTTATTTGGTACTAAGGTCAATATTAAACAATATTTATAACGAAATATCATTTGATATTCACAAGTGCTTTGCGGTGAAGGAAAACATCGTGAGGAAACCTGCATGCACCTGCGAAGAAATTCAAGGGTGTATGTGAAGTCCCCAACTAGTACTAGGCCAGCGTTGGGACCACGCAAAATAGGCACGTTTGATGTCGAGTTGCGGAAAAATGGCCAGAATACAACAACAACAACAACAACAACAACAACAACAACAACAACAACAACAACCTATCTTTTAAAATAATTGTCGAAATCGCATAATAATAAACGCTTTTATGTACATGCACTTATTTTGCGTTACAAAATATTACTAAACTTTACTGGATGTAATTTTGTGGAATCCCGTGGTATATCCATATTATATTAGTATAATGTTTGAGGTCATTCACCCCTTATTGCACCGGGATATCCGACCACTGTTTATTAGCCAGACTTTAAACAATGCAACATAAATCGAGCAAATTCAGGACCTGGTCCCGACATTATAACGTTATAATGGTGGGACCAGGCTGTTTGAAATATACTTTTGTTATGGAAGGTTTATTATTTTTACAGAAGGTAGCAAATAGGGTATACTCTTGGGTCGTCTCGTTCGTTTTTCGTCACGTTCCTAAAGTTGTCCGATTCTGCTTTCGTCACGATCGTCGATGGTCTTTCTTCGGTCAAATTTGTTGTTTGTCTTTATCTTAATCCGTCTCGTTCTTAACTTGTCAATTCAGTACTAAATAATGCAATATGAATCGATCGAATTCAGGATCTGGTTCCGCCATTGTAACGTTATAATGGCGGGACCAGACTGATTGAATATAACTTTGAAATAGAAGAGGTACATTTTTTTTTACAATAGGTACCAAATAGTACATATTCAGTACTAAATAATGCAATATGAATCAATCTAATTCAGGATCTGGTCCCGCCATTATAACGGTTACTAGGTAAACCTAAAGGTTTCTGAAATAAAGACATTATACCAGTAGCTTCTTTATTGGTTTATCGGAATCAAAGGTCTTTACAAAATTATTGAAAACACATTACAAAGTTACATTAGCTTAAAATGAGTAGTGTTGTATTGTAAGATTGTATTTTTTACTATTATATCATAAATTTTTAAAAGAACAACGTATTGGATTTATTGCTTTGAATTATTAAACCCTACACACACCACGTTAGCCCGAACTTAAATTTATAAAATGATAAATAAGAATATCTTTATATAACTAACAACGTAGCGTAAAATCCAATTAAGTATCTACAGTTTACAATTTCCCAATTGTTACAGACGTTTGACGCCTCGTGCGACTGCTATGTAGGTTGGTACTCAGTACTTGACTACAGGGAAGAGATTTATAATCTACGCACCCATTGCTTTTTATTCGAGATGGTGTCATGGTTTAGACCCTCCTCAACTAGCCACTACAACGGAAGTAGAATAAATCAAGTAACATTAAAAGCTATTCAAATTTTCAAATACTTTTTAAGTATTCCACTAGAGTTCCAATCTAAAACTAGAAAAAAATGTGTGGAGGTAGGCAATCAAAATATCATAAACAGCTATAGTCTATCTAATAAATATTTGAATATCAAACAATATTATAACTCTTTACGACATTTAGCAACTGGACACGAAAAAGGTTTTCTGCTATAATAGGTTTACTAATAAGGAGTAGTAGAGTCTTTGATACGACAATGCTCAATATTAATGAAAAATGATACACTTTTGAAGAAAATCTGCTATTATTCACACTGGTTTGCGATTTATGTGTTGTGGCATGGTTTAAAAATTCAACCACAATACCATTGGCTTTCCTTCTGAACTCCTTGCGATGAAAAAACAAAACGTGACGAGCTTGTAGATATGGAAACTCAAACTTTGCGAGTAACTTACGACTAAAATAATCACAAATATATAAACTTAACACATAAGCGTAACTAAAACGAACTAACTTTAAGAATATCGTGCTATGATAAATGCATAATTGAGGGACGAGCATGATGTCACCAGTGAAGAAGCTCCGATGAGAGGGGGATGCTACGAGGAGAGCGCGCGCGGCGCCTGCGGCCGGCGGGCGGCGACAGGGGGGGTGACCAGAAACGAACACAGGAGCACGACAGAACAAGATGTTGCGCAGCAGACTTTTTTTACCGGCTGCATTATTGTATTTAAACTGCTCCATAGTTATTTCTTCTTTTGGGCCTTCTCGGCAGCCTTGGTGATTTTTTCCAGTGGTCACTTCTTTAAAGTTCACGCTCTGTAAAAAAAAAATACGTCAAGTATACTCTTTTTAACACGATTTTATTAGCTTCATTAATAGCTATAACTATGTATATAAGAACATTTTGAAAGCTTAATTTGACCCACTTCTCGGTCTTCGATTACGATGAAATTTTGCACACGCTCAGTTCTGACAATACTTGACTAGCTAAGAAATCGTTTTTTAACCTATTCTTCACCTTATGCTCCTACTTATTAAGCATTCGATTGATACGGTGAAATAGTTGAACGTGGTGTATCTGTAGAGGTACAAGTCGATCAATAAGAGCTGGCACGAAATGATCGTGTAACTGTATGTGGATGCCAAAATGGGTATAATAATAATAAATTTGCAAAAAATGTCAAGTAAGGTATGCGGTAGCGTTTACTTAATAGGTAAGTACGTAATGTAGTCTATAACTTGCCTACTCGAGGTAAGTACACAGTCCTTAGTCATTGTTTTTTTACGGAAACCTGCGAAGTCTATTATGCGCGTCAGTACCTATTCACCCAACTGGAGTTAACTGAGAAACAACTTCGGACATTTCCATGAACTAGGTACCTAGCGCCGGCAAAAGACTATGCGCTACATCTGTAGATGCAATAAGTTGGTATAGGTAACAGGGGATCATACCAAAAATGTTAGATTCCATTCATTCCATCGTAGCAGCTCTTGCGACGGTCAACTATGGAAATATCACGGACCATTATTTGATAAAAGATTAATGATGGGTTCCAGGGGTCATCATAGTGGACACCACAGAATTAGATTTGGATAGAAGAAACAAGTTCATTCATTTGTATGGCGGCCGAGCGTGTCAGATTTTGTACTGAAGTTGTTACTTGCCTATGATTTTAAAATATGTCTCAGGCCCTTGAGTATTTTTTTTTTGTGTTGTTGTAATTAATATTACTTAAGGAGGCGTTATTAATCTTTTTGTTCACTTCAACTTACAAAATTTGAAGCCCGAAAGCTGCAAGCTGCGATTAAAGACTGACAACTCAGTGGATTTCACTGAGTTCATTTGACACGCTAAGGCACTGGTCTCACCGCGAGCTACTAAGCTATGAACTATCGGCTATAAACACAAACAAAAGATACGCACTCCCGTGTAAATAGACGAGACACGGCGATACTCGCCCGGCTTTGATAGCTGATAGCTGGGCGACTATCGCCGTGTCTCTTTTATTTACACGGCAGTGCGTATCTTTTGTTCGTGTTTATAGCCGATAGTTCATAGCTTAGTAGCTCGCGGTGAGACTAGTGCCTAAGTAGATACGTTTGCTTGATCTATGGTACATATGACATCTGTGGTGGACCCATTACTGCGATCGCCAATCCGCGTGAACAGCGTGGCGATTACGGGCATTTACCTCCTAATGTGTCTATACATGCGTATAGTTAATATTAGAGGCCTACGGCCAACACATACCGAAGACCTTTCTTTTGTATGGAGGAAAAAACCGGTATCCGATCCCTGCACTCAGGAACTATGTCAAAGTAACTATTTTTATTAAATTGTCAGAAAATCGTTACTACTGGTTATTTTGACAAGGTTCTAGAGTGACCTAGGGTTCCAATTGGTTGAGTGTATACCGGGGTAAAGGTACCTTAATGACACCGACGGCAACAGTCTGGCGCATGTCGCGCACGGCGAAGCGGCCAAGCGGCGGGAACTCCGAGAACGACTCCACACAAAGCGCTTTGGTCGGGACCAGCGTCACGATCGCCGCGTCACCAGACTTTATCGACTTCGGGTCCACCTCCGTGGTTTTACCTAAACGCAATAACCGATACAGTAGTATACATTTTACAATACGCATGTCGTAAGCCGTGATCAAACTTGAATGATAAAATGCAAAGGTGTGGCTTACGACCGAAACGATGAGTAAACAACAAATTTTACTCTTTATTATTCATTTCTACACCAGTACTAATATATACACTATCTCTACGTAGTATA
>JALPQI010009542.1:0-37975 GCA_025490895.1 Thaumatotibia leucotreta
CTTCATGCATAAAACTGCACAAATGTCACCTCACTCACAAAATTATTATTAACAATTTATAGGGAATAAAAAGAAAAGAGCCGCAATTGTTTGAACCTTAACACGACGGCTATCCTATCAGGGAAAAATATAATACTCTTACCTTCGGAAAACTTTACATAGCCAGTTCAAAATGTAAAATCGGCCGCCAGTTTCAAACCTTTAGGGTGTGGCTCCATTGACGCGGAGAGGAGCGGAGATGTGCAAAATTGGCCAATGAGACCGCATCACAGTGTTTCGAATTTGAAGAATGTAATTCGTCAATTTTGCACATCTCCGCTCCTCTCCGCGTCAGTGGGGCCGCGCCCTTAGGTTGCAAATGGGAACATTGCAAAAACACTATCAGCAGGATACGAATAATGCGCGTCTAATGGGAGCCACTCGAGAACGCTCGATAACCCGCGTCTGGCCACTCGTGCGCATGCAATGATGTATGGCGCGCTTTCATGTCCGATGCCAAAATGTATGGAAAATTCAAGTATCCATTTTGGTTCGCGTGGTAGTGGAATTCGGTGCGGCAGAAAGTGGCGGGAAAATTGGCTGATGTCAATCAGAATATTGTAGCGACAAGATAAAAAGGTAGGTACGTATTAAAACATTAAAAAAACTAGTTGACAACGGACTCTTTTTAACCGACTGCAAAAAAGGAGCAGCTTCTCAAATCGACAGTTGTTGTGTGTTATATACACGGTGCTCACGAGCATTGCGAGAGATTTTAACTATGCATTCTAGATATCAAAATAAACAAAAAATATTATGAGTCCTAATGTCAAATACCAACAAAAAAAAATTCTTTTTTTTTTGACTTTTTGAATACTTTTCAAGATTTCCAGTACTTTTTATCAGAACAACAATTTGTAAAAAATATTTTTTTTTAATTATTTTTTTATTGGACATGTTATTTCGTCAAGTCTATTCTTATTGTTTGACTGTCAGGCAAAAGTTCTGGTAATATTAGAACACATTGTGTTATGACGAGTTACGTCGAAAAACTTATTTCGAAAAAAGGTTAATTATCTCTGAAACCAAGCCGAATCCGGGCAATTTTATATAACATTAAAAACTCTAAATATGGTCAGGAAATCAGCATTAAAATATTTCGGAATGCTCGCGAGCACCATGTATATGTTTCTGGATCGTGAACCGATTTAAATTTTTTTATAGGTGACTACCCTTAGGTACGATATACCATCTTGTATCCCACCAGGAAGGGAAGACCAGTGATATTTTGTGTATACTTCGGCCGCTGATTAAATATCAACATAACTCAAGGTTGTACCAAGTTTACTGCCCCACGTTCAATGTCGACAAGGTAAAAATATTTGCATGTAAACATAAACATTATTAAGCTTTTACTGCTTAACTTTACAGCGGATATTACGTTTGGTCGTTCGGGCCAAATTCCTAAAATTAATGTATGTAACTTATTTCCGAAGGACAAATAAAGTATCCGTTTATGCGAAAATTGCGAAAGAAAGCCTGGCTTAAATCAATAATTGTATTATGTATGTCATAAAATACAAACCTACCTTATTCTTATAACCCATAAATGAGTATAAGCATCCGTCACATCATAACCGTTGAATGGCCTTACCTGTAACAAAAATAAATAAAATAATTAATATAATCAGTATGTTGGCATCAAATCGTGTGTTTGACGTTTATCGTAGTAAAATTTCTAGAAAATAGATAATTATTATAAATAATGATGATGTCTTTAATAGGTACAGCATATTGTTTCTATCAGCAGCATCTGCAATCTGCATTCATGTGATATTGGCTATGTAAAGTTTTCCAAAGGTATGAATATTATATTTTTCCCTGATAGCCGTCGTCTTAAGGTTCAACAAAATGTGGCTGTTTATTTTTATTTCCTATAAATTGCTAATAATCTTTTTTTAAGTGAGTGAGGTGATATTTGTGCAGTTTTATAGTTTCATGGATGAATAGAGCCTAATGCGTTCGTCCGCAATCAGTATAATGAAATAGAAAAAAAATCTGTCAGTGTCAATGCACAAATGTCACTTAAAAAAAGATTGTTAACAAATTATAAGAAATAAAAGAGCACCATTTTCTTGAACCTTAAGACCACGGCTATTAGGGAAAAATTTAATATTCATTGATGCCCAAATAAATAAATAAAAAATAGCTTCAGAAAACTTTACATAGCCAATTGAAACTTTCGACCAGTGACCTCAGGTCCCTCAGTAAGTACCTCAAGATCAAAACATCGAAGATCTGAAATATTGGTCATCTATCTCTGCCACTCTAATTAAATACTTCACTAGAGTGACAGAGACATCACGGTAGGCCTTCACATAGAAACGCGGCCGTTCTGGTGGCTGCCTCGCCAATTGTTTGGAAAGCTCAACGGCTAATAAACCTTAATACTGCATTGTTTGAATCTTCGCATTGTCTTCGTTGATGCCGACTCGATGCGAAAGTAACCTCAAATATTCAGAGGCCGTTAGACTCGATATATTATTTGGAGGCCATTTCAGTTAAGTACCTACTAGTATACTAGGCATTATTTTCATTATCTTCTTTTGCACCTAACTTCCTACCTTCAACTGGTAATTTTATTAGATTATTTTCCGTTACCCTCAGGTTGCCTGGAAGAGATCACTCTTTAGCGATAAAATCACCTGTTGTTTGCCTCTATTGTTAAACTTTTCCTATATTTTTAACCGACTTCAAAAAGGAGGAGGTTTACAATTCGTCGAAATCTTTTTTTTTTTTACGTATGTTCCCCGATTACTCGAAGACGCGTGGTCCGATTTGAAAAATTCTTTTTTTGTTTGAAAGGGTAAACCTTCTAGTTGGTCCCATTGTCACCGAATCCAGATCTGATGATGGGATCCTGGAGAAATCGAGGGAACTCTTCAAATGTTGAAGGCACACATGACATTTTTAATTTATTTTCGAAGACTAATCAAGTATTTGCGTCTAGTCATGAACGTTTTAAGTTGGTGATCTGATGATGGAAGGTACAACTCCTTAACAATTAGGAGTTGGAGGATAATTCTTTAAGTATAACATATTTCGTGTATTTTGGAAGCTATTTGCGTATTTGCCTTTAAGTGGTCATCCTTTCATGCTGGTGAGCTGATGATGAAAGGTACAACTCCTTAGAAATTAGGAGTTGGGGAACAATTCTTTAAATATAACATATTTCATGTATTTTGGAAGCTATTCGAGTATTTGTGTTTAGGTGATCATCCTTTCATGTCGGTGAGCTGATGATGGAAGGTACAACTCGTTAGAGATTAGGAGTTGGGGGATAATTCTTTAAATATAACATAGTTCACGTATTTTGGAAGCTATTTGAGTATTTGCCTTTAGGTGGTCATAGTCTCATGTTGGTGATCTGATGACGAAAGGTACGAGTATAACTCCTTAACGATTAGGAGTTGGAGGATAATTCTTTGAATATAACAACTGTCATACATGTTCGAGATCTATTCAAGTGTTTGCTTAGTAGTTATGACATGTTGGTTAGCGGTTAGTGAAAATTCTTTAAATAATATAGGCATGCTAAGGCTATGTATATCTCCTTGATAATGGGATAATTCTTTGAATATTTAAGTTATCCAGTTCAGGTTTTCTGGCCTATTACAGTGCAGTACATTCTAATTATAAGTATTTAGAGCATACTAAATAACGATTTTACACTACTAAAAAGCGAAAAATAAAATATTTTAAAATAAAAATAAAACCGCCTTCAAAAATTAAAAAACCCGAACTAAAAAGTAAAAAATAATTTTAGTTCCTACTTCTTAGGATTTCCTACCCAAACCTTTAAACCTTTTACCCTATTCATTGAAATAAAATATTATGGCTAGGTATCCTACAGATTTCTTAGAAGTCGGTGCCAAGCCAAATATGTTCACTTCGCGAGTATATGACTGTATTTGATAGAGCTTTGTAACTTACTGTCACTCCGGTTGTGCTTTCATAAAAATGACTGAGGTAGATCATTCTGTTGATAAAAACATAATCGGAGTGATAGTAAGTTACAAAGCTCTATCTAATATATATATCGGGAACCCTAATGACAGCCGAGCTAAGAGGCCTAGCTACTTGTTACTCGTTACAGAATCTTGTATCTACGCATCTACGCAGTAGTAGAAAACGAATGGAGAGTTCTAAGCTTGTGTCCATGCATAGATGCATACCCCATAGAAATAACTTCCTTCGTAAGAATGTAAACCCTTCACATAACAAGACAAGAGTGAATCGTTCTGTGTCTAACACGGGAATGAATTGATGAACACTGCAGTAGTGACCTTTTATACTGTCAGGTCACCAGCCACCTGTTCATAGGTTGGTATCATCTACCTGCAAACCTGCATGGACCAAGCAAAGACCACTCCAAGCAAAACATTGCTTATCGTTTTCTAGATTTAGTAACTCATATCTCCGACACGGCCATACTGACAAGACAAGCGTCCTCGCTTGTATCTGAAACAAACACGTACATCAGTAATCTTTGTCACCACTCGGTTACTCCTGACCAAATTATTTGTCTACGTAAAATCAACTCAACTCAAGGAAAATAATTTTATTCTTTGCAACTGAATTTAGGATCACTTAAAGTCAATTCATTACCATCAATTTAAATGCAAGACCAGACAAGTACCACCTGGCTTTCATAGCCACCTTTTACGTAAAACACATGACGGCAAACGTTCGGAAGCAGGTCTCTCATTCGTGGCCTATTGGTTATCACATAACCACACACTACGCGCATCCCCAAGGGATCGCCGAGTCAACCCTGACTCTACGGTCTCTACAAGACCCGACCTCCGCCAGAGCTTATCGCGCACCGCGTACCCACGGACTACTCAAAGGTAGACACCGACTTCTAACGGGCTACGGCTACGATCAAGCCTCTGGTACGGTCGACCAACCGAACTGAGAACCTCATCCTTCATGCCACAATAATCTTCATCTACTTCACGTGGTACTTGGCTTTCTAGCATTTTCATTAACAACAAAATGTTATCTGTATTCAATCATTTATGAACTTCAATTTGTTAGACAATTTTGATAGTGCCACCAGCTCAGTTTCAGTAACCAGTAAAATCAAAATTAAGGAAACACAAATGAGTCAACCTCTCGACTCAAACAAAAACGTAAATTACTCAACCAGGTTACACCATAACCACCAGATTTCATTTTTGTCCATCGGATTGTTAGGATCTAATAACCTATCAGAAGTTAGAACCATCTCAGCCGCGTAAGTGCTACTCCTCGCAAAGAGTATACTGCACATAAAAAGCAGTCCACGTGCACCTTTTACATGCTTCGGAACTTCCGATGCGATTATTAGATCACGCTCAATCCCTCGGACTTGCTCTCGGTCCATTGAAAGCTCACATGAGTGATGATTTGAATTCATTAAATTTAAAAATTATTTAGGTACACGTTTAATCAACCCAGGGAATTAAAATCAACTTCATTAACATTCGAATAGACTAGTCAGTCTATGTACTTACTACTTTACTAGCCAGTAACAGACATAGTTCAACAATAGTCAAATGAAACACTTCAACAAACCAACAAATGGGTTACAGTACTCTAAAGTTGGTCTACCTCCATCCGGTAACCAAAACCACAGTTGCTTTCATCCAGCAACAACAAAATTGGTCTACCTCCATCCGGTAACCAAACCAAAAACACATTGACCGATTACACCATCAAACTAAACGCATGCCACCGACAATCGTGGCCGCACGGAGACGGAAAAATAGATCCGATTTTACACCTACGATTACGAATGATAAAATGGTGTATGCAGTCTGAGAAAAGGTAACCAAACTGAATGTAAAATGTTTCATTCTACGATTGCAAACTAAATGACTAATTCCAATAATTATAATCCACAACTTTAATTAAACTAAAGTAGTCAAATTGAAACTATGGACAGTCCACATAATGAGAAATGACTATCACCACCATCATCATCATGACCACTAACATGATCATCACCATAACCACCATCATGATCATCACCACGATCACTACAATGATCACCATCATGACCATCATCATGACCACCATCATGACCATCATCATGACCACCATCATGACCACCATCATGACCATAATCATGACCACCATCATGACCATCATCATGACCACCATCATGACCACCATCATGACCATCATCATGACCATCATCATGACCACCATCATGACCATCATCATGACCACCATCATGACCATCATCATGACCACCATCATAACCATCGTCATGACCACCATCATGACCATCATCATCACCCTTCAGAAATTATTATAACCGATCTCAATGCGTTTAATAAAACTTGTTTATTTTAAACTTGCGTAATTGTAACATTGATGTCTAATTTAGTTTCAATTTTGCATTTCTTCCTCCAATTTTTTTTTCAACTCTATAGAATCGAAAGAGAATAAACCCTCGATGGCTACAACAACATTAGTTTCACCAATTAGCTCAGACCTCAAATAGCCCAACAAAAATGTGAACTGCTCAGCGGATTAACAACGTGTCCACACCACGTGCTGCACCACGTGTTCACGGTAGGCAGTAGCGACACCTGCTACGCCACCGGGCATGACATCAACAACTTGCAGGCCGGCAGCTCGTTCTGACTCACCATGTTGAACTGTAATCATCAAATTGTACGATATCATTTTTATCACAAAAACAAAGTAAAGTCAAAGCCGACTGATTTCCTTTTTTTTTCAAGTAGACTAGCAATAAGCAGTTTTGAACAGATGTTGAGATAATTGGAATGCTAGACCTAATCATAACACTAAGTACCTAAAGTTTGAGGTTAGACACTGACCTCATCTTATACTCGACATCAAAATAAGATTGTGCTTCACATTACTATAATCAAATTAATCTCGCAAATAATAAAACGTATTAAAAACACAAAAACTTAACGTTACAAACAGAAATGTCAACCGTTAGTTCTTTAAACTACTGCTTCTAATTTTTCATTAAAACAATTGGAAAGAAACCTGTCCTTTAATTTCCGTTGCTCCAAAATAACCATAGAGTTGGCGTCTTCAATTCTTAATTTCTTGGACATAGGTATCGCAAGAAATTGCGCTCGTTTCATCGTCACAGCATATTCATCATGGATGAAACTGTAGACTACTATGACAGTGAGCTTGTTGATCTTGAAGTTGAACATCTGTAACGGTAATTTCACACGCATAGAAAACTTTTAACACAAGGCATGGATTGAAAATGTTTATCACTATCACAAATTAATTTTTGGTAGACTCGAAAACAAAACAAAACAAAGGGCTACCTGCCCATATTTTGGTACTGCTAGTATTTCACAACTAAGTAAGTAATAAGTATGGGTCATGATATACTTTGAAATCACTAGAATTACTGTTTTTATTATTTTTTTTTTTTACAATAGGGTAGGATACCTACCCACACGTTTTCTTACGACAGTAATCACAAAACAAGAACAAAGCAGTTTTCTAAATCACGACTCAAATCAAACTTAACTGCAAACATAGTAAACAATCATTACCTTACCAACTGTTGTCGATTTTAAACCTTACCGTTTACATGTGATACATTACCATCAAAACGTGGGCAAGGTTCTTTATCCCACTTCTGATATCGGGAACCCTAATGACAGCCGAGCTAAGAGGCCTAGCTACTTGTTACTCGTTACAGAATCTTGTATCTACGCATCTACGCAGTAGTAGAAAACGAATGGAGAGTTCTAAGCTTGTGTCCATGCATAGATGCATACCCCATAGAAATAACTTCCTTCGTAAGAATGTAAACCCTTCACATAACAAGACAAGAGTGAATCGTTCTGTGTCTAACACGGGAATGAATTGATGAACACTGCAGTAGTGACCTTTTATACTGTCAGGTCACCAGCCACCTGTTCATAGGTTGGTATCATCTACCTGCAAACCTGCATGGTCCAAGCAAAACATTGCTTATCGTTTTCTAGATTTAGTAACTCATATCTCCGACATATATTAGATACAGATTTCTTAGAAGTCGGTGCCAAGCCAAATACGTTCATAGGTATATACCTATGAACGTATTTGGCTTGGCACCGACTTCTAAGAAATCTGTAGGATACCTAGCCATAATATATTATTTCAATGAATAGGGTAAAAGGTTTAAAGGTTTGGGTAGGAAATCCTAAGAAGTAGGAACTAAAATTATTTTTTACTTTTTAGTTCGGGTTTTTTAATTTTTGAAGGCGGTTTTATTTTTATTTTAAAATATTTTATAATATTCCTTTACTTGAGGTGTGCAATAAAGAGTATTCTTATTTGTTGGTAAAATCTGCTTCATTCCGATCTTAAACGAATACAATTAAGTAGACATTTACGCTTAGCACACGATTAGTGCGGCAGTATGTCGCTGCTGGATAGATTTCACGTCTTCTACTAACTATATTAATAAAAGAGGGACGGATAGTCTATCTCGCGGCGACATATTGTCGCACCAATCATGTACTAAGCGTATAGACAATACTGTAAGTTAGCTATGCAGACACTATTTTTTATGGCCGCGGTACACTCATACATACTTACTTTAGTTAACCAATTTTAACCGTTAACATTTAAACTCTTATTGTTATAGATGATTTATTAGTCTTTTATCACCTATCAAACAGTCATTCTGTCTGTATGACTATGATAATAATCATTCAACATTTTGTATAGCGATCAGACAAATAGACACACGCAGTCGCCTTGCATAACCCCAAGTCTAGTTGACCTACTGTTAAACATCACGTAACCAGTGATTGACATTTGTAGTCACTTCTAAAATTATGTATACATGTCAGAACACTCAGAACGTATGCCCATGGCACAAGGATCTAAATCGTGAGTATATTTGTGGAGCTAACCGTCAGTATAGGACACAAGACTACAAATTGTCTTGTAAACTGTTCCGGTCTCTGTAAATTTGAAGATGACGTTATTAGGGTTCCTTGGGTACTTGAAGGGTGCAGAATATTAAACGCTATGAACATATCGTCTCCTTCGAGTTTGAAATCTATCAATTAATTAAAAATATTAGATGTAACATACTAAAGAAAATGTCAGATGGTATGAATTATAGGTTTTACGAAGCAGAGTTTATTACCAACTCTTACTGTTCTCTCTAAATATACGTATGAAATAATATATATTGTAAAGATATCATAGAGCGCATGATACCAATAATATACATAGGTACATAAAAACAGCATAATAACAGCAAAATTTGGTAACCGTTAGGAGACAGAAATGTATATTATCGCAACTACTGAAATTAAAAGTAATGCTTCATCAATAAAAAACACAGTACTCAATAACCATAAAGCTACCTATATAACTTAACAACTTCCGAATGTAACTCACGACCCAATTGTGCAACTCATAAAGACTTATGTGGTACAATAAAAATCCGTGAAACGATAAAAATGTCTACCACCGGCGATTATCGATAAATAGTCACGTAGTTAGGTTATATAAGTTCGTGATTTATTGAATTTGTTTCAATGTGAAGTTACTAGTAATAATGATGCCAAATAAGCACAACACTAGTTAACTTTAGGATATCACGCTACTATCGACAAGGGATCGACTCAAGGCGATCTAAAAAGCTCACCAAAACTCTTCCTCATTTGCGAATTTGTCTCTGTCACACTCACTTGGTTGGATTGACAGGGACAAATCCTCGAAATTACGAATTTCGTAGTTCGCGGTAGAAGACCGTATATCAGCGTCCATGGATATCTTAGTTTTGGCTAAATCTATTAAAAATAAGCCCAGCTAACACCTATCAACGCTGAGTATTCGAGCTGTAATAATCGCAAAGATCGCCAATTGAAAATTATAAGCATTTACCTCTGTCAATCTAATTATGCTTTGATTGGAGTAACAGAGACAAAAACCGACATTTTTGAAAACAAAAGAGACAAAACAATGAGGCCATTTATCCAAAAGGTGTGAACTTCAAGCATTTAAATTAACACCAATAAATAAATACAAGAACATCAAAACAAACTGACAAAGGCGTCGAAACTAGAAACAAAGAAAGAGCATTAAATTGAGATGCCCTAATTGGCCGAGATGGATTTAAAACGACATAATATATTTAAATAGGAATATGCTGTCGGTTCAAAGCGGTACAGAATTACAGTATAATCAACAGATGCAGTTGATTAACTACAATAGTTTTTGGTAGAACTTACCGAGCACGAGTAAAATCAAACCATCAAAGTTATGCAAGCACCTACATCTATCTATATCAAATATTTTCATTCTGAATTATAAGATTATCTTTTCAATAATATCGTTTTAGAACTTTTATACATTTCAACACATGCTATGATATTATTAGGACTAGTGTTTGTTTCTGTGCAATCTCAATCTTGGAACTATGACGATCGTTATGTTAAAGTTCAACGATATACGTACTGTTTAAGTAAACGTAAAAATCAGTAAGTACCTAAAAGTAAAAAGTAAAATATGTTAAAAAAGCGACAAAAAACATTGCGATCACGCTGAAGCGGCACGAATGAACGAACGGTATTCGTCACAAATTACGAATAGGTATTTAGAAAAATAAATAATTTAAGTAAATCAAAATACTCTAGCGAAATCACTGAATAAGCTTTTTGGAGAATCTTGTAGTATCAATTAATATATTTGATATCGGTATAATAAGGAACAGAGATGCCCTTTTCAACCAACTTCACAAAATGATTCTGGCCTCGAATGTCCAATGCCTGGAATATCCATTGCCTAGAATGTCCATACGCCTAATCGGGTAATACCTACTACGCCATCCGGGTAATTCAACATTCCGCAAGCCTGCCCAAAATGCCAGTCTGCAATCGTATTAGAATAAGCGATAAGTCACGCGACTATAAAAAAATATTTATTATTACTTATCGCTTATCGTAATACGATTGCAGAATGGCATGTTGGCTAGGCCTGCAGGTATAGGGACCGGACGATCGTGTATTAAAACTTACCGGAACTGGGCATTTTTTGAGTATTGAGTTTAGATATACGGGTACTGGACATTTGAGAAATCGGACATACGGGGATTGGAAGGTTGGTGGGATTGGACATAATATATGGGGATTGGAGGTTCGGGGCATCGGACATGCGGGACTAGATGTAAGGGGAATTGGACATTCGAGGTCAGAACCCCATAAAATGGAGGTGGTTCTCAATTCCACTATATGTTATTATATTTACATAATACGTTATTTTGTGTTCCTCCCCACCCTACGGCATTTAGTAATATACTTCGACTGCGTTCCAGACGTTTACTTACAAAACTCGAAGTCAAGGTACTGATTACAATCTACACCGCGACTCGGAGCGTAACAGAACCGTTAATGGGCGAGAAATCCGTCCGAGCTTCCGCGATTAGCTAAGGTTACAGTCGCGGTCATAAACATGTATACGAATTTCGACCTTAGGCATTGAGGTAAGGTTAAAATGTGTATACATGTGAAGGATACTGTACCCAGTGTCTTCTTGGATAAAATGACATGTTTTAGTTGGGATTTCCTGATGGATACGACCTTTGTACTGCTGATAACTAATGGCTTCATGGTTGAAAAAGGTTTTAATTATCATCTTCCCAGATGAACATATTTTTATTACGGAAGTAGATACGAATTATAACATTTTACGCTTGTTTCCGTTTTTAGACAAAGTAATGAAAATAGCTATTGAATTACTTTCTTCCGAGATGCAAGGAAGACGTGTGATCCCCGATGACAGTAACGTATAAGGTGCGCTGAAGTTCAGAACCTAGAACCTCGTACGTTTTTGCCGTCGCGATGGTTTTCTGCAATCAACCAGATCATCTCTGTCTGTACCCGCATTATTAATCATGAATAATCATTATTACACTGGCCGTGTGGTGACGGCAGTAAGAATACATTTGTTACCACCCCAACTCCTCCTGCGGGTGTCGTAAGAGTCGACTAAGGGACAGTATCTCGCCGCGAGATAGTCTATCTGTCCCTCTTTTGTTAATATAGCTAGTAAAGGACGGATGATCTATCTCGCAGCGACATACTGTACATTAGATTTGCTCCCTGGAGGATTTTGGAAGATACAGAAGGGTTTAAACGACAAACGGGTCTTAAAGCGTAAACTGACGTTTAATATTATCCTGAAGTTTCGGGCATAACAGATAACTAAATAAATAAAAAGCTTAACGACGTCGATAAAACCACGAGTTACCTCGCAGAGGCAATTAAGACTTTCCCTGGCGAGAATTCTCCGAACAATGTGTGGCGAGGGCAAAAGGAAGCCGTAAATAATGCCCGCCTTTTCCGGACCGGCTTTGACAATTTCGATTCTGACAACGTTGACAGGTTAACGAGACTTTATCCACTGGATAAACAGCTACTTTGTTTTCTTGAGCGCAAAGAAAACATTACGAACTAAATTATACTGATGAAGAAAGAGCTGCAGTCAGGATATAAACTTTAGTTGCGGTAGTTGATTTGGGTCAATCGATTTTTGGAAGTTGATATGAAGGGTCCACGGAAAAAACATGTCCAGTGTTTAAAAAATCAGGTCATATTCACACCTTATTCTGTTAAAAGTAAGTTGGTTTTTCCTTCTGTAATTTGAATGGACTAGACATGTTCTTTCCGTGGACCCTTCATATTGTATCTATCAGAGGCGAGAAGTGTTAAGTCAATATTTCGTACTAAATAGTGAAATATGTATAGAACTAGCGACCCGCCCCGGCTGCGCAGTGCGCACGGGTACTATACCTACATAAAAACCTTCCTCTTGAATTACTCTACCTATTTAAAAAAATCTCATCAAAATCCTTGCGTAGTTTTAAAGATTTAAGCGTACAAAGGGACATAGGGACTGAAAAAGTGACTTTATTTTACACTATGTAGTGATAGTGAAGACCTGCGAGTCGAAATATATACGTTAGTTGCTTGAGTTGGTTTGGGTAAATCGATTTTTGGAAGTTGATCTGGCCCTTAGAGGCAAATACTATGTCAACACACACTAAATTATAGTGAAATATAGAAAAAGCTAAGCAAGTGAGACGTGATTTATGCTGTAGTTGGGTCAATCGATTTTTTGATGTTGATAGTGTAGAAGGAAATAATGCTAAGTCAACAATAACTACTAGCTTATAGTATTATCTGTTATATTTTGTATTCCATTTAATAAGTTTCATAGAATTTGAATTGGCCTCCAACAAGTTGCTATTGGTCGATTGGATCTATTAAAACGGTGATGGAATGTCACATTTACTTGCTATAGATACAGCATTGCGGTATCTATATGGCCATTTACTTTACATACATTTACAGAATAAATAACATAAATACAAAATTAAATCCGTGTTCAGGTCCCGATGTTCGTATTGAGTCAGATGTAAAAAAAATACAATCTAAACAAACTCCAAATTAAGACACCATTTTTTTTATTTCGCAATCCAATTTTACTTGAAAAGGGAAAGTCAAACTCATTTTAATACATTATCAAATTTACACGCTAATTTGCAGAAACATCTTAAACCCCTTTCAGTATTTTATTGTAGATTGAACCTTAATATTGCAGAGCAAGGTATTTTATCAAGTATAAATAATGAGCTTAATTGATTAAACATGGCAACAGATCCAGTTATCTTCACATGGTGTTAATTAAAGCAATTAACCTGGAATCGTACACGCGTGCCGTATATGGCAATTGAAACGATAGCGTGAAACTGATCTTTTGAAACTTTGTTGTAGTAATAATGGTGTCGTTGAACTTAAGTTACTGCGAAAAACACAACCGAGTTTACCGAGTGCAACTAAACAATTCTGTAGTTTCTGATACTAGGAGTGGGTTGCAATTGTCTTTAGGGTGAAGACACGTACCTACAGGTGCATTTAGACCAAACGAGCATTCGCTCATTCTATCCCCCACTCTACGCAATCAACGAATTTCGACGAATCACGCTTTGTGTAACGAACGAATTTCGTAGAGTGGGGGATAGAATGAGCGAATGCTCGTTTGGTCTAAATGCACCTTTCGGCTATAAGCAAGCCTACTCATTTTGTCTACTGAATTTGACCGTTTAGTAGGAGACCTCATCCAGCTTTGCGCATGCGCATGTGTTGAACTAGCTTGCTTGTTCGCATCTTATCACTACATAACTAGTATAAAATAAAGTCACTTTTTCTATCCCTATGTCCCTTTGTACGCTTAAATCTTTAAAACTACGCAACGGATTTTGATGAGATTTTTTTTAATATGTAGAGTAATTCAAGAGGAATGTTTTTTAAGTAGGTATAGTACCCGTGCTCAGACGCTAGTACTAGATAGAATACATGCTGACAGATGAGACTTCACTTAACCCTTAGTGTTATTCCTAAAATTTCATTATAATTTTCGGACAAAAACAATCCATTGAAAATCTTAATTAATTGTTTTATGTTATCTCTAAAATCATATCGTTAATTACGATTTCACAGCTATAAATCTCAACATTTATCAAAACTTTCGATCTTTTCTGCATTCGTTGGGGTTCGCAGTTTCATAGAATGACGTTTAGTATGTTAAACTCTCTTTTTCAACGTTTTGTTATGCAGAATTCAGATTACGTACGATTATGTAAATAAACCTTTACGAACGGTCGTTAACTTTTACGACATCCATTCAAAAACAATAAAGTGCAAATTAAATTTATTATTTTCGATTGTTATTGAAAGAGCACATTACGGATGCAATTTCTCAATGATTGTGGGCACAGCCCACGGGTGGGCATAACACACTTTCTTCCATTCAAAGAAAAAACCACCCACGACCATTGATTGGCACAAATTACGACTGCATGTATGCGTAAGCAACGAAGAGTACAAGCCAAGTAGTTGCAAAACCTATGGAACAGCTGGCAATGAGGGTTTTTGATACTTTTTCTGCCGCTATGGGGAGGTGAGATGGCAGCACTGAGCCGACCGTATAACGAACTGTCAAAATAAATACGCGCATTTCATTTTCAACATATTTATAGGTTTATTTATTCTGAAAACCATTACTTTAGTCATATTGTTACCTAAACTAAATAAATAAAATAGTTCCAAGTCAATTCTCATGAAATTAACAAAGTTATAGTAATTATTTTGAATACCAGTGACTTTGAGCGCCTGTTTTAGAGTTCAATCTTCAGTTCGACGACCATGTATTAGTCGTAATCCATTACAAAATCAATTCTCTTCCAAATAAAATAGAATTTCAATATTTTAGGCCCAGGTGCCTATGAATAGTATGAATCTGACAGCTGTCGAGACCAGGTGCGTACGAAGCGCCGCCTGGTGGCAGAAAAATTATCGAAAACCCTCATTATTATACGCTCGTACACTTAAAAAGGATTTAGATAAATTGGGGAAAAAATAATTTTTTAGAGACAAAATGTAAACCAAACTTCATTGCATACTTTCCCTGTATGTTTCTGTGTTTTCTCCTTAATATTTTTTTTTTTGTGAACATTGTCCCGAACATTTACAAATCCACAATCTCTGAGGTATAACCTAACCTTATTAAGTACTCTATTCATAACATAAATGCGCGTGTGAGCATATGCATTATAATATTATACACAAAATGTGCTTCACTCAAGTGATTTACAACAAGCTTTTCATAACACGTATTTAATCAAATGACCTACACAAAGCCAAGAAAGACCGACGATCTGGTCAGGACCGCAGGATTCTCGGATATGGATAGTTGGTAGGAATAGAAGACGGTGTGTAAATGTCTAAAAAAATCCATGTAAAACAGTGGACATTGTTCGCTGATGCAACTATCTATAGCGTGGTCGACTATATTTATTTTTTATCAGTCATGCCTTGAAATGATCATATTTGACAAAAAAAGAACTTGGCTAATCTTTTTATGTCCCTATTTTGTGCGGTACCGGTTTAAAAAGTAAGGCGGAAACTTTGTAGCTTCGCGCATTATGTAACATTGCAAATGCTCTGACACACGGCAAGTTACAGGCGAATTTGCATTCCCATTAATAGTCATCCATACATGTTAGTCGCACTAGATATGCCTTTCTAATTACTTAATCCAATCAGACGTGTTAAGCAATTTTACGACGATTTTATGGTGATTTTAAAACTGGGCTCTAGTTTTATTAAGACAGTAAACTTGTTTTTGAGGTGTAATTACGAGTATGTGATTGCTCATCTGGTTTTGTAAGGATATCCCGTGGTAAATTCATACAAGTTTTACTATTCAGATGAGTATCAAATTAATACAAATTTTGATGTTCTCTATTTTAAAAGAATGACCTGAGGCACCTCAGTATAGAGCATAGTGGAGAAAATGAGCCTTTGCCGTAGTGCCCGAAAATTCCAGAATATGGAGCTCAACTGGATCCTCAATTCCTCATGTTAAAAAAATACTTCAAATGACACCTCCAGGGATCGGATACCGGTTTTTTCTCCATACAAAAGAACGGTTCGAATTCCGTTCTTTTTCGTTCTTGGGTTTATAATTAATTTGTTACTGGAGTAATTGAAAAATATAATGTTAATACTTATTATCAAACCGCGATTAAAATGGGATTCGAAAGTACTGTTGACACAACAGTGTATAACTCAATCTAGGGTATGTTTATAGTTATATCCATATATTCATCGTTTAAGTGTAGAGACTTACAGACAATATATTAATTATTCACTCACTAC
Source organism: Thaumatotibia leucotreta (assembly GCA_025490895.1). Taxonomy (NCBI): domain Eukaryota; kingdom Metazoa; phylum Arthropoda; class Insecta; order Lepidoptera; family Tortricidae; genus Thaumatotibia; species Thaumatotibia leucotreta. Next base: position 16,755 of record JALPQI010009542.1, read on the forward strand.
ATCTATAAACAACTCTTTTCTTGGTAAATGTTGTATCATTTGTTGTGTCAACAGTACTTTAGAATCCCTTTCTGATTCCGGTTTGATAATACATAAAATTTTGAATACTACATAAATGCGTAAAACATTTTAAAATATTGAGCTATATCGAGGTTTTTCGAAAAAACCGGTTTCGATCCCTGGACACCTCCATTGTCTAAGTGAATTAAGTAATACGATTTTATAACTTAGTGTAATTTTGGTCATAAGGAACGATTCCACATAGGCACTTTTACAATTCAATATTATTAACACATCATGTTTCGTCGGTAACTCAAAATACTAACTATACACGATATATTCTGGAGAGTTCATTATAGTAATTACCAATATCTTAGTCGCAAATTTAATAATCTTCCTAAGACCAAGCTCACACGTTCTCAGAACCAGACAAAGGATCTCACGCTTGGAATAATATACAGACTATCCCACATGGGATGTACGGACAATTAGGCCAGGAACACAAATAAAGGATCGATAATGGAGTCAACAGTCAATGAAAGGGCTATGCCACCCACCAAGAGTTTATAAATGGCAATGCATCCGTACAATGAGCAAACAATTGTTAATAGGACTGTATTTTTATGGGCGTAAAGGTTTTAATGGATATGTTGATATATTTGTGGGTTACTGTACCGTTTTCAAATCATAAGGGATTCACGTATGGTCAAGCTACCAGGCGACGGTTTCCTGCTCAGACTACAGAGATATGCTAAGCAATTTATAAGACACTTGTAATATACTGTACATTCAACCAATTGGCACCCTAGGCTGCAGTCAAAATGACAATAGCAGTAAGAAATTTCTGACAACTTGATATATAGCGTCACTTCGACATAGTCCCCTTGACTGTACATGAATAATTTGTATTTGTTTACTGTTAAATGAAACGATCTTTGTTTCTGTTCCTGTTTTGATTGAACCCATCTATCACTTGCTTGTGGTAAATCGTATCTAAGATTAATTTCAACTTGTCTTGAGTAGAAACTTATTATTAAGTGCTTTGTTTAATTACTAAATTTATTTTGTAACTTAAAATGAGAAATACAAATGTTTCTATTCATGATTATGTTATGACGTGACGTTGTAGAACAACCTTGTCCTAATTCTACGAGTATTATCGGAGATGGAACGGTTCTAAAGGAAATGTGAAAAAATAAACATACCTACAAATATTAATTTTGTAACAAATTTAATGCCTCACAGAAAAGTAGGAAACTTGTTGGTAATTATTGGAGTTGCCTGACAATAACATTTAAGTAAATATTAGATATTTAGTAATTTTTGGAAAGTGTAGTAGTAGAATATAGGGTACATAATAGTAACGTAGTGTTTACCTTTGATGCGTCGATTGATAGGGCTTATACCCCATTTTAGCTCCTCAATCTCAGTACAAATGTTGAGTTCACTGAAGAATATCTTCTGCTGTATCTTCCGCCGGTTGTCGGGTTGGAAGAAGGAGACGAACTTGTGCAACGGACTCATTGTGTTCTTCAATTGTTTATTTTAACGCGGCGCAGATTCAGATTCAGTTTGAAAAGAGAACAGTTTCGTAACGGTTGTTTTGAGGTCAATGATCGTAAGCTATTAATAATTTAAATTGCAATTGTTTTTATCGCGAATTGTAGACATTTTTACTATTTTTAGTCAATCTACACTGCACTTTGAGACGCACGTGTAATTTTAATGTTAAATTAACATAAAATAAAAATAAACTTAAAACACATTTTTTTGAATTTCTCCGTGCTCCTTACATATAAAAAAATATTTTAATCGCTCACGGTTCATTTTCAATTGCACGAAAATTTGCATAAACAAAATTAATAAAAAAAAAAACACTTTTTATTTTTTTATGATACGTTATTAATTATTTAGTTTATCGGCCAAGTGCACAGGTGCCGGTGCGGGCCCGCAAGCTGTATTTCCGTCGCCGGCCTGCGCGTGCGACGATCGCGGCACTTTTGACTTTCCTCCGCCAGTTTGGCCCCGGTACTTTCGTGCGCGCCAAATGTCAAGCCGATTATGAGCTAAACTGTGCAATTATGAAAAAAAAATGCCGCGGCCAAGTGCGAGTCGCTTGCGAAAATAACGTTCCGTAATAAATGTCTTATACGCGTTATTCTAAGCATTCAGATCGGAACCGAGGCTTGTGTATAAAAACGATGTAACGTAACAAGATATTAATAAAATTTTAGTATGTTGGTTACTTAACTACATAACTTAATACCTACGTGAATAGTTGCTGTAAGAACATAAATAATCATTCAAACTGAATCGTAGGTAACTTACGGAATTGATGATAAAACAACACGATACCAAAAGTGTTCAACTTTTTATAAATACATAAATTAAAATAATTATAAACTGTAAAGTATTCTAATAGGAGGTGCAGGCATGTATTGCTTGCCCTTAGAGAATGGTCAAAGGCGCCTAGCCTTGTAAGGGATTGCATATACCCGAGAAATTTGACCGGTGGTTGCTAAGACCGAGTGGCCGAGGGGTACAGGCATCAGCCGCGAAAGCTGAGTGCGTGGGTTCGATCCCCACCTCGGACAATAGGTGATCTTGGTCGTTTTTCTTTGGTATATGACATCTAATATTTATAATTTATATACGAGTAGTATTAAGTAGTGTGACTACTGGAGAAAAATACAAAGTACAAATCAAAATATTTAGTTAATAAATAATTTGAATTGTGTTTTCGCAATACGTTAAAATAATTATGTTCTAGTACGGGTCACTCACGTAATTTAAGTCGAAAAATGGACGATAATTATGTCTCGATCGATTAAGCACGCCTCACCGTGGCCCTTGCCCGAGGGTGTCCTGATATTTTTATGGGGTTGAAACATATAGAGCAATTTCGGACTTAAATTAGGTGAGTAACCAGTACCTATAGCTATAATGACTTAATGTGTTTCAGACAGACAAGAGACATAATTCCTAAATTGTTAGAATGGACGAATGTACCTGTATTTTAATTATTGGTATGCCGTCCCGTCACTACATGTCTAATAATGATAATGTAATTCAGAACATACGTTCGAGAAATCGAAATCTTTGTCATAGTTGTACAATCGAACACCTAACCCTAACTTTTTAAATATGTTACCTACATTATTACATTTATTACGCACACGATAATGCTTAGCTTCAACATTACTCGAAGATTTGAGTACATAATACGGAATGCTAAATATTGTACATAATGTAACTATACAGTAAAAATTTTGCGAAAACTAAAAACTCATATTACTTGACTAAATCAACGTACTCGGCGCGAAAGTGTATAACTCCCATGCAAGAAAATCAAAAGACATATGAAGTATGAACCTTTCGTGACATATAAGCCTATTTGGAACTAAACGGTAAAATAATCAGACCAAAGCGAAGCGTTTAAGTTGAAGTTTCTAAAAAGAGTCTCCGTCTGCGAAATATTGTCGGATTGTAACTTATATGTGAGTTCAGCAGTTTTAGAAAGATACGTTTTTCATAAAAAATCGTAAACCTGATTCGAACTTGCTTGTCCATATTCTAGACTAGACTGACCGAATTGTCATACCTACTTATCTATATTTAAAATCTCGTTTTCAAATTCGTCAACTTTGTAATGATAAAGATGTAATTTTTCATAGAAAACACGCTGATTTAAAATTACTTTTAAAATGTTTACAGTATTACAGTGTACCTAAGTGTAATCATGATATTGTATTGGAATTTCCCTGACTTTTTAAATGAAATCCAAAAACATGTTATCGTCAGATAACTCTATGGATTTTAGAACACCACCAGTCATGATTTAAAAACCTTTTTTTCATACATATTGGGTGGTATTTCAAAACAGTTTAAAATTTTGCCTGTAAAGCAAAAATTAATCTAACGTTGAATATTGAACGTTTTTTGGCATGGATGAATTACTTAATTCAGGAAAATTCCAATATAATCTGATGTTAATAAGGATTTTACCTATCCAGTAAATATTTGAAAACTGTTTAAAATCAGCCCGTTTGCAGTATTTTCTATGAAAAATTACACCTGTATTCTTTAACCGCGAGTATGTATTAGGTATGTACCAGTAGCTCTAGCTAGTCTATGGATAACCTACATGTCTGTAATAGCCCAAATTGCTTACTTTTCAAAAACAGGAGGATGTACTTTATCGGCATTAAGAGGGACATGGGCTTTATATATTCTGTGACATGGGTACCGACAAGTTTTATCTAATATTTTGAATAGACTTAATACATACTTACACAAATTATGCAATCGCCTCAACTCCATCGTTAATGTAAACTTCAAAATACGATCTTAATTTATGTTATAAATGTTATAATAATACATTATAAATGAACGAATCTTATGTAAACGACTTTTCGCGTAATACCTTGTTATGTATGCGTGTTATCAAGTATGTAATTAGTTATTTGTTTAGAATTATTAATTACGGGTGATTAAGGTGCGTTTGATGTTATAATATATTATTGCCAACTGTGCCGGAACCATCACTTTTTTATTATACTTTTATTATAGATATCTTTTTTCATATCATTAAACAAATGGTAGCAATGAGAAAGAAATAAACGCCTACTGCAATGTTACGAGCAACGCAACCTAATAGCAGTGTAGAAATAGAAAAATCTTCGATGGCGTCTGTTTCAGTTTGCGAAAGTCTACATTTTAAAAATAACGAAGTTTTCTGTGAGCACTATATCTACGATATTTAAGGTATATTCCCTTCGCGTTCCATAGTTTTGGGACGCCCACAAACTACGGTTAAATTCTAACGACGATTACCTATATATTGTTCACCTATAGTTGCTTATTTCTAAGGATGAATGAACTTATAATAGATATTATATAAGTTATAAATTAATCCTTATTAATATGGGGGTGAGACTCACCATTTTTCCGAGAGTCTTAAAGTCATAGTCATACCTAGTCGTATATATAAGGCTCATTTCTAATCTGTCCAATGTTCATTCTTAGAAATCGGCAACTATACCTATACCTATCGCTAATTGTAGTATATTTCACAAATTTCTGAGCAGTGCTACCAAAAGGAAAGAAAGTCAAAGTCTACTGGAGACCAAAAAAGTAAAAGCATTATGGCATTAATAACCTCGATGGCGCCTCGCTGCACGGTTTGTAAGCGACCAATTAACAATTCCAATTATGGACTATGACACAGTGCAACATACTAAAAAACACCACTTTCGCAAGAATTATCAATGGCTAACTGCATTTTATTGCGTTGTTATTTCAATAGTGTAGTACGTACCTGTCAGGAGCACATGAGTATTGGTACTATTGGTTGATACTTATTGCAAATATATGATATAAAGTGTACGTAGGTACATACCACGGAGCTACTACTGTCGACTATATACAAAGTTGTATTCTCTTGTTCACCATATTGCATTAGGTACGTATAACAAGGTTTGAAAGTGGATTGGTTAGCTCTCATTCTAGTTGCTTGTACAACGAAAATTGTTAATATCTTTATTGAACTATCTACCTAATTTATTATGACTAATTGTTTCTGATGAGTTACACAATATTCTGTAAATTAAACTTACATTATGATACCATCCAATAAACGGTGCAATTTTGTGTAGTAATACAGCTCAAAGAGATTTGTTTGTTGAGGATAGGAAAAAACACAAATTTATAAAATATTAAAATCTATTTATATCATTCACAGCACTGAATTCACATTTTTGCAATTAGCGCCATCTACTAGGACGGGCCGAGATTACAAACTCGCTTACTACTTACTATCTTAGAGAACCAGCTTTGTGGCGAGCGTAATAATTACCGAGTAAATCGCTAGATGGCAGCACAAGGGTCATTTGTATTGTATCCACTGATTTGGTTGATTTTATACGTGTAGATAGTAGTGTAATAGGTAGATGGATTTCGATAGTTTTATTGGTAGTTGTTAGGTACTTGCGCCTAGAATAGTGCTTTTCTAGTGGGCGCAATATTCCACAGAAAATGAGAGAGTGGCTGACGTTACGTTATACATTGCACTGCGCATCGGTCTTTGAATAAATACTTTATTGAGAAGGAATAGATCGCGTCGATTCACGTAAAAGAACATTTTTTGTTTTAATTATGAATGGGAATAGGTTTTATTCATACAATCTTTTGATAGGAATGGAAACGATTAGCAATCAAAAAGTTTGTTAAAAAAAATATTTCTTTCACAATCTGCCTTGCGTAGCAGAACGGGATCAGGTACCCACTACCCACCCTGGCCTGATACGGCGAACACCGTAGTTGGCAAATTTCGGGGAATTTTCTCTGCCACTCTAATGACGCCTTCGTTGGAGTGACAGAGACAAATCCCCGAAATTTGCGAACTTCGGTGTTCGCGGTAGCAGGCCTGCCTTCACTGATCCGCTATCTCCACTCTGTATGTACCTAACCATTGTCGTATTAAACGCCAAATCCCTGACGTAAGTATAATTTTATAGGTAGTGCACAATCTTTTTTCTTCGTATTTTCACGGAATCCGCATTCCGTAAAAAGCCGAAGGTGAAGGATTATGCACTCTATCTGTTCTATGCATAATAAAGAAAGAGCTGATTGTCTGACTGACGGACGTCTTAAGTGGTGATGTGGGAAAATGCTATAATCTGAAATTCCTTTCCAGATTCCCTAGATCGATGTGTAATAAATATCTTTTTGCGGGTTAGTAGGTACAATTATGTTATTAGATCATATGCCGGACTATTAAAAAGTGGAATTCTTTACCGGCACATGTGTTTCTGCATATCTGGACCCTTTAAACAAAGCGTGAAGAAGCATCTAGGGGGCCAGCAAGGCGGTGGCAACTGATAGGTTACTGGGGGTTGCTGGTCTCCTGTTCGTTGCCGCCGCGATTTGGGCTCTGCTTTTCACTTACGATCAGGTGGAGTGGAGCCACTTTGTTGTGCTAATATAAAAAAAAAATGTTTTGGTATAAATGACGTACCTTTGTTGTTAGTTGGCAGGGTGTTCGGCCTCTGCGCAGGAGTGCGCCGCGCGGCAGGCTTGCGCGGCGAGGGCGGCGGCGCGAGCGACGCACGCGCTCTGACGGCCACCGGCGAGGATGACAGCTTCGGGACGACGCCATTTTTCTTTGCTGGAATAGAGAGAATTAATTGTTAAGATTGGTAGAAGCAACATCAACTCTCTTGGTGTATGGTTGGAACTTTTTATTTCTGTCCGTATGAATGGAAACGCTTAATATAATGTGTTTACATATTAATAGTACATTGTGTATTTAGGGCGGTAAGTAAGAATTTGCGAACGAGTGGGAAAGTAAAGCCCAAGCCGAAGGCGCGGGCTTTACTTCACACGAGTTCATAATTCTTGTACCGCTCGTGGTACACACAATGTTTTTCATCACACCTGTGATGCAAAAAAGTAAATAAAACAATATATTTTCACAAAACTACTCTAAAATGGTCTAAATCAGGGATGACTTAATTTCATCATTTTCATAAAAGAAATTTCGGCGCGGCGCGCGGCGTGCGCCGGACCGCGCTAGTGCGACGTAATGTTGTATGAAAATCCTTAACGGCCTACTAGGACGTAATGACGCACCTACGGCGCGCATCACCGCAGCGTATTGGCGCACTTACCGAACAGGTGTGATGAAAACATTATTACACTTTTGTCCTGAATTGCTAAAGATAAGCGTTTTTTGGCCTTTCGGACACAAAAAAAGATCCAAATTTACCTGTCATCGCTCTTCAGGGTAGTAAAAAGTAACTGCATTTCCTTTAGCGCTGAGCTTTTGAGAATAAGAATGAGCCTACAGGCACCTACAGGCAGAGACAGTAGGTAATACTTATTCATTATATTATATGATTGGAAACGATGATCTTAACTTTATCAATGTACGCAGAAGATAAACTAGTTGAGGAAAAAGGATCCAACCTCTGAAATCTCAGATTAATGACTTTTCCTTTTGACAAGATTTAAATATAATTGACAGATTTTTGTAGATAGGATTATTTTTTCTTGAACCAAGTTCAACTGTCACTGTATTTGAAGGGTCCAGGGAAAAAACATGTCCAGTGCTTAAAAAAAACAGGGCAAATATGTATATTATTCCTTATTCTGTTAAAAGTCCCTAAGGTGGTTTTTCCTTCCGTAATTTGAATTGACTTAACATTTATTTTATTTTATTTATTTATTTAAATTTTACAACTATCATTACAGTTTCCCATTGCGAGAGTGTAAAGGCTATCAAGAACTTAAATAAAACAGTTTACACAAAATTATTACACAATTAAGGTTTACAGTAACACAAGACAAATAAAGAAACCTTAGTGATTTCACACATGTTCTTTCCGTTGACCCTTCATTTATAGATACTATTCTGCTATACTTTAGTGACACTATATGCATAATTATATTAATTATTAAATCCTTTATTTTTTAATAAACGAAAACGGGATCGAAAATTTGACACATTAGGTGCGACCCACCACATCTCAAACAAACAACGCAATTAATCAAGCTCAGACCAAATGCACCGCCACAAATCTTACTACACATTGCTACCTACACCAGACATTGAAAGCAACACTACGAAGCATCCAACTAGTCATAGAAGTAAGTAAATACGAGCCCCGTTACACTTAGTTCTTTATTAAATTAGCAAATCAGTAAAGCCTCCGTGAATGGCCCCGTACGCTAATCGAACCAGTTGTAAACTATAATCTTTTATGACATGCCATTTTGAATTTTAACAGGTTACAGATAAGGTGCTTCGGAGTGAGATAGCATCTGCGTTTGACACACTTTTAAAGGACAACCTGAGCTATTGTCTATAGTTAATACTTTGCGTAAGTTGTTGCAAAATTGCAGCAGCTTAGGAGTTTAGAATACACTTAGAAGACTGTTTGTACATATTTTTTGCATTGAGTTAAGGTCTGCTAGGTTCTATATCCTCATTATGTATAGTGAGTAATTTAATTAGGTTAGGACTGACATTATCCCCTTATTCCTAAAAGTCTCCCAAATTTGTAAGCCAACGAATATTGTTGTCCCTTTCGGTCTTATCGATACATATTTATAAGACCGAAAGAGAAAAGCAATACTTATTTTTGAGTTACGAAGAGTTTATGATTAAGGTAATTTATAACTCAATTTTTGCATATTTCGCTATGAACTATCTACGATTGTGCACTTATTTGATATTTGGCAAGAAAAAACAGGTTACGTACTCAACGACACAACATATTATGGTACAATCAACAACACACCTATGAACACAGGCAAAGTGCCAAAAATATGTAAACAGAACTTTATTGCCTGGACATAAAGGTGTGTATACATATTTCTGGCACTTTGTCTGTATCCACAGCTGTGTTGTCGATTGTACCAGAGAAACTTTGACGGCATATTACAGATGTCAGATAGTACCTAATACCTACCATATTAGTCACTATAATGTAACATTAAAATATCTTCGGCTCAATTTCAGAGATTACGAGTACAAACCAATTCGACGACATTTTTTTTTACTTGCATGGTAAATCCAGAAAAAAAACATACAACATAAAAGATTTTCTTTTATATTTTCGAAAATGCACATAAACCGATAATTATCTTTTTAGCTAGGAGGCAACTCTTACAATCAAACACATGGCGCCGGAGCGAAACGTGTGACAGTAACTAAATATAGAGAGTGGAGTAAAAGTGTCGACCAGGTAGCAAGTGGTATCATGCTAGGCTAGACTTCCTGGTCGGACGGCTAAGTACACTCGCTACCAACACGCTTACCCCCGAGGCGAATTTAGACGGTAAATCAGTGCTATTACATTAATTCAGAGAACCGACAAGATTTGTCTGACTGTTTGAGGCCTCTGAGTCCGTCGCTGTTGTCGGGCGCGAATATGAAAATATCACTCATAAAAAGGCAGCGGCTACAGGTAAACAGTTAATTTCTAGAATAAATAACCACTATGGTGATAGAACCCTTAAAAAACCCATCCCTTAGCTATAGCTACTTAACAGTTTGCTTGAAGCCATAAGGTGTCAGGCCAACAAAATTAAATTTAAGAGGCTTTTGAAAACATATCTCCATAACTTGCTATGTCATATATTTAAAGAGAGACTGGGATCCTACCGTCAAACTCTGACGAGTTTTGTAGGACAGTTATTAATTTGTAAGATTTTAAACCACATTTACTACTAATAATATATAACAAATATATTACACTGCAGAATTTGACACGATTTTTTAAATATATAGTAGGTATCAGCAACTGTATTGTATCATCCCATTTTTTTTCTTCAAAATAGTCTAGACGTTCGAATGTTTTGAGCAGTTTGTTTTGACTCGATATAACCGATGTAGATTGAACATTACACGTATTATAAATAGGAACGTGTCAGCCGCCGGCGCAAATCAATCCATCAAGACAAAAGGCAAAACTTATAAGATATAAGTAGCAGACATTATTACGCCCAGACGCCCACACGTCCATTTCAACTTTCTATGAATCTATTATTTTATTGCGACATGCAATATTTTTACCATCTATCGATGCCATCGCCAATTTCATTGAAATAAAGTTATGCGACAATATTCGTAACCTACATTGCATAATAACGGATTGATTAAAATTTAAGCTGATTCCATTTTTTTAACAGAAGGTGCATTTTATCAAAGCATAATGAAAGATAATGAAATATATTCATTGAAATATATTTGAGTGGAGGTCTCAAGGTGGAAAACGAGCTCGTGTTCGCCCTGTACACACGTGGAAAAGAAGCGTGGAGAGCGAATTGCGAGCCGTAGGTCTGACCTCGAGCGAAGCCAAGAAGGTTGCTCAAGACAAAAAAGCGCGGAAGGATCTTGTGGAGGCCCTATGCACCTCCGGGGTGCCCTAGGAATCACAACAACAACAACATATTCATTCATTCATTCATCCAAATATTGCACTGGCCGGCACTGGCAATACATATTTCATTATACTTACGAGACTTTAAAAATAAGTAGCCTCAAAATAAATAAACATTCTAAAGTTAGCTTTGTTTGTTTGTTAAACTTACATTGATTTAAATTACATTAATGAATTCATAGAAATGTCTTACTACTCGTATTATCCGAGTAATTAATATAATTGTGACATTGAGTGTACCAATATTGACAGGTTCCGATCGAAACGCAGCCCTTACTGCACTGCACCGCTTCCTTCCCTTCGTCTGAGGTCTTTGACATCAGACCATGTTATGAAGTCGGTAGATAAGACCATGTTATCATATCTACCGGAACGAACAAGGTCGCCATAAACATCTGAACTGAACATAAGTGTCAAGGTGTTACGGTACAATACAGGGTGCTCGCGAGCATGCCAATAGTTATTTATGTGGCTGGCGCATAATAAGAGGCATTAAACATAAGTGTGGTTTTATGAAACGAGCCGTAGGCAGTAACGTACTAATACATTGAATATAAACAATTTTTCATCACACTTGCTGTCTAAGCGCGCCATTTCTTGCGCGCGTAGCGGGAGTAATAGAAAATTGAAATTCCCTAGGGAGTAATAGAAATGTCAGTACGTCATTTAATAATATTATGTCTTAAAACTTATTTTTTGGTTGGCAAGTGTGATGAAAAACATTGTATGCATCACGGTCGGTAAGCGGAATACTAACTCGAGTCATAAAAGCCCTCCGCCTAATGGCGTCGGGCTTCTAACACTCTCGTTAGTAATTCCGTACTTACCTCCCTTGATGCACAATGTACTATTATCTAAAAATGTATGTGAACTCAAGGTTTAAGAAGTTGGTGATAAGACCAAGATTGTGTTCTTCATGATTATGAGTTTAGGAAATACTTAATGCAAATTGTTCTATTTGTTTACATTTTTGTCGTTTTCTACTGGGGCACGGAATAGATTGAGTGTGAAATGATAAAACCAAACTCATTTAGGGACGGTCCGTCAGAACGTGTCGTTTCCTCGTGGCAGGTCTCATGTCACTAACATTGTTAGATTACTACAGGAAACTTGAAACGGTTCTTTAAATAAACCATCCATTATATGCTTTGTGTCCGCGTTGACACCAGTGAATAAAAGAACTGAGTGCTATTTTTAAATATTTTGACTTTTGTGCAATTCTTTGATTTTACTTAACACATTTTTGCTGTTTCATCACTAATATTAGATATTCCGACAATTAAATTAAAATTGAAATGTTTAGTGGCGACTATTATGATTATGACCAAAAACCATTCAGAGGCAACGCTCACGTAGTTCTCAAGTAAAACCATCAACCACTCTAGGACCATTGTCGAAATAACTATTAGCTAGAGATTATTTACAATCTGATTTACATAGTGATTTTGACATAGTGCCCTAGTGGCCTAGGTTTTCAAATTGGTTGACTTACTGATCGGAAATTTGGGTGAAACTTTAACAAAACTTGTCAAGTGGACACTAAAGAGCACGAAATGGTAAAATCTACATTACAAGTTCAAGATTCCGAAATAGGCCAATAAAATTGGATACAGATTTTTCATTAATATTCGTATTTTTCTTGGCTAGTGATCCCATGTGTCAATTTTGAAGTTTACTTTTTTACATTTGTTAAAGTTTTGCACCCAGTTCCGATCACTGGTTATGTACGGTAGTACTTCCAAAGTTCAAGTTAACCTTGAAATTTAAACAACAACAGTGCGTGTCTGCATTTACTACAATCTACGACGCCCTTTTACGCGACCCTCCCCAACGTGTTGAGTCATCTACGTAGGGGATGACTCAACTTCGGTACCTTGCCAACGACTTCGTGCTATGTTAGCATTCGCAACGATCCGTCTTTTGGGGAATTAAACTAAATACAGTGCTTTTAGAGATCCCAAGGACTAATATTGGAAATTATCAAGTGTCAATCATCAAATGGTTTAGAAATGGATAAATTTAGCTTATTGAGTTTTATATTTTTTCAATCCAAATGGTGTTTTACATGAGAGAACGACTAGTGGCGCATATACAAGTCGTCTTAAAACAGCCGATATAATGTGAGTTCTGATTAATTAGAGATAATCCTTATTAATTTAAAGATTTTTTTTATTTCAGGTTTTTGGTTTAACTAAGTAATATTAGTTATATCCGTCATTGTTTAAGCTTCGTTCGTGAAAAAGCCTCTCAGACAAGGGGCGAAACATAATTATGTCAATCAAATTCCTACCTACTCAAAAACGTGAGCCGTAATAAATGTAACTTTTCAGTTTCATCACAGAATACATATTAGTCCAGTTTTTTTCATGAAACTGTACTAAACCGTACTAATGCATGGGAAGGCAGTAGTGTAAACTTCTACAAAAAATTAATTTCATTTTCCGGGTATATTCTATGCGATTATTCTGTCGCACCAATCAAGTCATTACCATTCTCAAATTATTGACGAACAGCGTATAAATTGTGGAATCATTTTCGGTTATCTTGTAGCAGACGCATGTTTTGTTTCCTATTCTGGCATAACAGTCTCGTTTGCTTTTGTAAAACGGAAAATAAAGTGGTGATGGTAATGAACAATAAAAACGCGGAAAAAAAACGCATAGAAACACCCATCCCCATTTTAAAAGCTCTGTGTTCGTTAATGAAATACTACGTGAGTTCCCAGTTCATATTGATGCCCTTGACTGTGCTTAAGCCAAGTTACGAAGAGCTTTGAAACAATTAACGCTGAATATATTAAGTGGTTGAAGGGATGACTCACCCTGGGCGGGCTGCGGCGGGGTAGGCGGAGGGCGGGCGGGCGGCGGGGTCGGCGCTGCGACGCTGTCCCGCTTCTTGCCGTTTCCTGAAAAGAGAGGGGATATATCAATGGGGCGCTGAGATGACGTAAACGTAGGTGGCTACGTACGGCCGGCTCTAATAATATGTATACGATTTTGATCCTTATGCCCTTGACATACGTTCCGAAATGTATACATATTATTAGACGTGACTGTACATAATTCGTAGGTAACACAATAATCTTATGCCCAATTTGTATGCTCGTGTAGGTTTGGTTACAGAACACAGCTATGGGATAGAGAACCAACTTTATTTTTCTACAGCGACTACAATGTGGTATCAATTTTCGGCTCTATTCAGGGTAGCGTTGAAAATGTGGGAAAAAATCATTTTTTTTTCGGGAATGTATGAAAACTTTTTTTTTTCAGGTTTTTTATAGAAATAATCAATGTCACTGTCACTCCTTTCCATCTATTTCAATTGACTTTTCTTCGGTGACATATCGCCTTCTCCTGGTATAAGTAAAAATTAGACCTAATTCATATTGGTTTACAGTTCAAAACGAAAGTGGAAAATTTCATTATTTTTTTTCGAAAAAATCCGGAAAAAAACGAGCTGTTTGGAATGAAACGGGATTTAATCCGGAAACAACGTTAATTCAGGGGTAACAAAGTCGAATAGTGGTAGAGAACATTTTTGTTGAATGTACACAAATTCAAATCAAGTGTCTCGTAGTACAGACAAGGGCATTAATATATATACACTTCTCCATATTGATCCCTTACAAATGTGTCTATATATTAATGCACTCGACTGTACACTAAAGAGAATCGCAGTAACTTATGCAACATACACATGGTTTTACTAACTCTTACTTTTGATTTACAGTATGTACCTATAATGATTTCGCTTTTCCTGAATTTAGTAACAATATGCCCATAATCTGACTATTCTGTAGCAGTTTTTAAAATTCAGAGTAAAATAGAAGCCTTTTAGTGAAATTCATTTCGTGATTTATATAGGGAATAATAAGATACTTGCAAATGCCATCCTCAAGTCGGGCGATTGGCTAAAAAAGCTCTCATTCTCATTTTATATTTGCAATTTGTATAGCAGCCTTTCGAAGGTTATTGGAATAGCAACACAGTATTATTTAATTGTTTCACTGACTCGGCAAAAAAACAGCTGACTGTATGAATAATTGAAAGAAATATACATAAACATACTATCGTTTGTCTGTTATGTATTAAATAATAACACCCACATCGTGAAAGTGTAACATTGCCCACAAAAAAGCATTGTATAATAGGACCAAGTTAAGACCGCCTTAGCTAAACAATTACAGACCTTATAACATAACAATGTGATACTTTTATGATTAAAGTTTCAAAGTTTTGTGATATGACATTGCGACATAGCGTAATATCTCAAATGTCGTGAAGACGATATCGTGGGAAGAATAGTTGCGCAAAGATAAGAAAACTATGTGAAAACTAAAACTCTGTCCTATAAGTAAAACTACGTCCCTAAGTAGTTTCCTACTTAGGTATTTGCACATCGTACTTACGCCATTAAAATTGTAGAATTTTAACTTGTAATAATAATATAAGTATAGTCCATTTCAAATACGAAGGCCCACTCGAAACTTTTGTCATTTAATTGATCCACTACAAATTGGCACGTGTCGTACACCGATGTATGCAAAAAATATGACGCCACAAAAGGGTCTGGCCAATCTTTTCTTATCTTATCACTGATCCTATTGTTGGCACCTTAATGACTTTCTGAAGTGGAATCTGGCCTTCGTATTTGAAATGGACTTTATCTATGCCAACTTTTTATGTTGAAGTATTTTCAACACACATGTTTTGTCGAGCTTTCCGAGTACAGTCCTGAAATAACTTAATTAGTTTGTAAATTTAATTTCCCGTAAACATTATCTACAAAAGTTTCACAACTTATTGAATCTCCTTATTGTATAGCAAGTTCCAAAGCATTTAAAAATATCAACAGTTTACTGAAGTGTTCATCACCATCATCATCATCAGCCAATTGACGCCACTGAAGTGTTATACCATTAAAAGTAAAAAAATAGCAAAATCAAGAAATATGTAGGTAAGTACGAAATAAAATCTCAATAAACCTCAATTGTGCGAAGCCGTAACTTTACTAGCGAAAGTGCACCTAATAACACACTTCAACAAAAATGGGTTACGAGGTTTTTAGTGTTTCGTGCAGGCAAGTACTGTATACCTACTCAAGTACTGAGTTAAGTACTTTTCTTGTATGGTTGGTACTTACATCGCTTCCGTACAAAACTCGTTCAAAATGGTCTGTGTTCAATGCAATATGTACTTCAAGTGCCTACCTTACGCTTTTTACCCTACCGTACATCGAAACGTCGAGCGAAACGAAAATGATGGATATTTTTTATCGGGGGATTGAAAAATCAGCTCTTCCTTAGGAACCTAGCCTAATAAACTTAAAATTTATCCATATTGTACACTTTGTACAGCAAGGCAAGTTATATCACAAAATCAGAAGCAGGCCACGTGCTTTGCCGGGATTAGCACTCCTATGGCTTCTTAACAATGTGGTGACAACAGTACCCGAGTAGTTATCATAACATACATATATCACATCACTGTACTAGCATTCTAATAGGCTAATAGTAGGTTTTAGTTTATTGTTCTTGTTTTGATAGAAAGGTCAGCGAACGAAAGTTTAGTTGACCTCCGGAGTCAGTTCATTGACTGATTAATTATTTAGGCTCCTAATTATTAGGAGCCTAAATAATTAATCCGGTTAATATTTAATGTTGACATTCATTGACAAAATTCGAAACAACGTTGGAAGCCTGGCGGAAAGGCATGCGACTTTCCAATTAGTTTTTAGAAACTTATGCAGGAAATCTTATTTAATATTTAGGCCTAACTTCCACACGGGTTTTACAGGAGATATCTAGCAATATTGTGCTATGTGTACTGATGTGATATCAATCGGGCAAAACACTTCATACATCAAATCGGTTCGGGGAAAGAGAACCTTATGTCTTTCATGTCGAGATGTATGTTTCACTTACCAAACTTGATTTTATATATTTTGTTTATTTATTTATTTTCATCGTGTTTGCCTTTTGATCTCTGACCTAGCCAAGCAAACGTAAGTCAATCATAAAATTATTAATCATAAAATTTACAACATCGTCAAATGAGGTTTGTTTATTTAAAATTATTTTCTACTTAATCCAAAGAAGTTGAGAAAATTTTAAATGTAAAATTAAAAAGGATCTTATATTACCTGCAAATCGCTTTGGTTTCAAAAGCAAATAAGTCGTTTGAGTTAAAAGTTGCTGTTAGTTTAAGGTCGTGAGGCCATTGAACCTCGTTGCGGTACCTAACTAGTAGCAGACTAACGTTTTCACAGAAAACTAGTCTTTCACCGAATTTCGTAGTAAATACGGCTTTCTTGTACAGAATTCGATAAAGATCATAAAATGCTTGTAATACGAAGTTTTTTGGTAAGTTAACCAGGTACCTCAATTTTGTAATTTACAACGAAATGGTGACGTTTTTATTCGTGAAAAAAGCATGACGCATTTATAATGAGAGTCATCGTAAAGATCTTAACGTTCTTAGCTGAGTTTGATAGAAACACTTCGATCCATTAATTCAAGGTTAACCTAAGTTAGTGCGTTAACCAGTTACTTGTCGATAAGTTTATAAGCGTTACCTAGGTACTTCATTATCAAATGATTAAGTATCTAATGCCAACATTTACGCATAAGTATTTTGAATTTAGTATGTATTCTCAATGAACAATAAAGTATAAGCATTTTAAATCTACTAAATGAACTCTAGTAATTATCCACGAAACCATAAATGATCTTCCTCTTCTTCGTGTAAAGGGATCAAATGATATAAATAATTAACTAAATTATTTTCTGCCAGCATCTTGCCACTTCTACTCCTCGGGGAGTAGCTTTTGCCAGATCTTCCGAAGTGCACGTAATTGGACACAGGGAGCACTGCATTCATGCGTTTTGTTGTTTATAAATCGCCACACTCACAGAGGATGATAATGATAATTGATAACACGTTTGCGCTAATGTTGGTAGCATGCCTGTAAATATAACAAGTAAGTATTTGTCCGAAAAAGAATTGCCGATAATTACTTACCTCTGGCGCCAAAGGACCCGAACCTCTCTCTGTTGACTGCTACCTTGTATTTCTTATCACTGGGCACAGGCAGCTTGGACGGATACTTCTCAGAATTGGCTCTGTAGAGCTTCTCCTTCGAGCCGTGGGCACCCATTTTAGCTTCTACCAATGCCGGATCTGCTCTTTCGTTAAAATCAAGGATCTTCGGAGGTCATCCATCATGTTTATTCTATTTGTGCATTTGTTCCTATCTAACACTTTCACAACACTATTTTAAAACACTAATCAGTCTTCATTATCACAATCCTTGGTCAGCTCGTTTCCATGCCTAGAATATTCAGGAACATTATCAACACTGTCGTGTTGTTTATTGCCGGTGTCATATTTTGAGTTTACAAGTTTATCAAAATACGAATGACGTGTGTATTAATTTTAGACAGAAAGCGCACACGTGTTAGGTTATGGCCAACATAGCTGAAGTATTGCACTGGTTTGGTCATCTATTTCTGAATACACAATCGCGTATGGACCAGAATAAAAGGAGCCAGTTCAGTCCCTTTCTGCCACAGATTAAAACCAGACGCCGCATTATGAAGCATTTACGAAGAGCGTGAGGTCACTATGCATAGATGAAATTTTACTTTTGATGTTCGCCGATATTAGTAAACCTACTATTTTGCCTCTTACACCATCCCATACTACGACAAGCAGTCTTCACGCTATCATGTCTAAATAATGCTCCCGGTTTCCTAATTTCCGCAAATGTAGAGGCTTTAGAAAAAGAAGTGTACTTGGAGGCTAGAAAAATAAATGGTGTAAATGAATTGGCTAGTGGTTGAAGTCACCTGTTTGTCAATGAGGTCTTTATTGTCTGGTCGCAAAATGCATTATGATTATGTAGTTTTCTCAAAGCAACTATTTAAATGGCTATTTGTACCAGGTCGTTCAACAGTCGGATCACACGTTTTTACTCGTGCGATTAATCATATTCGCTTAAGCATTCGCTTTCAACGGTCAATTTTTTGTATTAGAAAGTGCGAGATCAGGCTGCGTGCATCAAATGATAAAATATAAAACCTATCACGCTACGCTGCAACGTCCGTTGAGATTAGAAGTGGTTTCTATACATTTTTTAATGCTTACAATATAGACAAGTCTTCTTGTTAATCTAAGAGTCGAGGCAATCTTAATTTGCTGATCTGACTACTAAGTATTAGTACATTGTGCATCAAGGGAGGTAAGTACGGAATTACTAACGAG
The DNA here is from genome assembly GCA_025490895.1 of Thaumatotibia leucotreta. Classification (NCBI taxonomy): domain Eukaryota; kingdom Metazoa; phylum Arthropoda; class Insecta; order Lepidoptera; family Tortricidae; genus Thaumatotibia; species Thaumatotibia leucotreta. Next base: position 35,959 of record JALPQI010009542.1, read on the forward strand.
AGTGTTAGAAGCCCGACGCCGTCAGGCGGAGGGCTTTTATGACTCGAGTTAGTATTCCGCTTACCGACCGTAATGCATACAATGTTTTTCATCACACTTGCCGACAAAAAAATAAGTTTTAAGACAAAATATTATTAAATGACGTACTGACATTTCTATTACTCCCTAGGGAATTTCACTTTTCTATTACTCCCGCTACGCGCGCAAGCAATGGCGCGCTTAGACAGCAAGTGTGATGAAAAAGTAATATAAATAAGGAAGCTACATCAACGATTAGAGGTAAATTTGAACAAAAAACTGAGTTAAAAAATTTTGGAAACATCTGGCCCAAAAATAAAGTCCTCAAAATTAACGCATTTCAAACATTAAGTAATCATCAGACCAATGACCATCATCTTTCAGTTTTATACAAACAAGGCAAAAAATAAATGGCACGCTAACAAATTGTCGTTGCATTACATTGAAATGCATAATTTATTTCATAACACTGTCCGGCTTATCCAATTAGGGTTGTCACGCCACAAAATGGAAAGCATAAATAAATCGTCGCTACCAACCCTTAGCAAAACATATTTAATCCCGTTTTACCCATAATAGTTCGTATTAGTCACTGAAACAAGTGTAACAAGGAATCGCATAAGAACTTTAAAAATAGATCTTATCTTGATACCGCTCGCAGTGCATCTCTTTCCAACTTAAAATATTAGTGCAAGATAGATACGCTTGAAATCGAAATGTGATCAATTTTCAAAGTTAGAACGCGGTTCCATTTCTCTGGTGCTATTTTAGCTAAAGTTTCAGGGTTAAATAACTTAATACTGGCTCAGATGTCCTCTGCATTCGCCACATGATGCAGTAAACGTAAATAGAACTGCAAACAATGCAAATGCACATGCAACGCATAAGCAAACACATCTAAAAATAGTTGAGATAAAAAATGCATAATTTTTCTCTCTAAATAGAACAAATGCCTAACTAGCACCTACGGTTATTTTCCAAATAACACATTTAAATTAGTTTTTTCTGTAATTAATTAGTAGATTAGCAGAAGGTATTACCTACTAAACTCCTGATAAGAATGAGGTAAAATTGAAGTAGGTATTAAATTGGAAACCACGATGCAATGTGGTGCGAAATACAATAGGTATATGCGCTACTTTATTCATATATCACTCGTCAAGCGTCAAGTGAAGTAAACACGTTTACATTCTAAGAATCGAATAGAGACTTGTCCACTTAGAACATCTTATTTGCTAAGTATTTGTAGTAGTGTGCGTAAGTCAGGTAAATTACCTACTTAGTTCAAATAAAGACTGTAGGTACCGGAAAGAGATAAGTTAAAAGTAATACCATTTTAATTGTATGTAGCGAGCGCGTTCCGAAAGTTAACAAATTAAGAATAAATAAAACGATGCACAGGTAGAGAGCTGTTGGAACTCAACCTATATCAGCCTAAAGCCAACAAGATGTCCTTCATCTAATTTTGGAATTTTTGGAACAGAACGTTTGTCATATTCCCTGGCACCCAAGTTCAAGTAGTTGATTTGGAATTTCCAAGTAATGTTGCTTTTCGAAAAGTCATTTGAGCTACCATTTCAAGATAGCCCACAGTATGTTTCGAAACCTCGGATTTCAAGGTAGTTGGAGGAGTTCATGTCTCTTTTGACTATACTCCCGTGCCACGTGAGAGAAATGGTACGATTTGAATTCAAATCAAAATGAAGCACACTTAATACCAAACTTAAAACTTGCACAATATCAAGGAAAAGTTGAGGATGTATCAGGACTTGAAAAACGATAGTTTCAAACTCAAAGTGACTTTCCTCTTTAGACATATGGAAAAGGTATTCAAATAGATGATCTCCCATTGTAAATATTATCCTGAAGTAGCAGAACAGTAAAGTAAATAAATCTAGTCCTTGAAAAGAGACTGGCTGTTTTTTCAACATGGCCCGACATTTTCCATTGCATTACGTACATGCCTAAATATAGATATAACCTCAACACACGTAACGCT